>JACEVL010001381.1:0-40020 GCA_020284085.1 Aporrectodea caliginosa
AATTAACTATGTAACCGTTAACACTCAAATCCACTGAAGACACAAATCATCTCGCTTGGCTGATGCCAGGTACATTTGTAGATCAATAACAAAGCAACTAAGTTGCGATTGCCTCAGTGGAAATTATTGCATGGTGCTCCTGTGATCTTCATTTCATTCCTTCTTCATGATGTGCCTGGACTATTACAATACTCTTGACCACCCTGCCAGGCTGCCAAATATATAATACACACACACACACACAAAGAAGACCTTTTCATATGTGGCTTATTTATGTGCGAAGCTAACAAGATAAATTATGTTATTTCTGCCCTTCTCTGTCACTGCCTGCTAAATTAAAGCCATTCGGGGCTTAGCTGATCTCTCAGCCAAGGTGACAACGCTGGCGGTTCACCCTGGCACTTCAAGCTGTGACACAATGTCTGGAAACAGTACCTATTATTGTGGCCAGAAACATAAACTGTCTGGTATTATTGTCTGGTATTTTCCTATATTTCATGGCAAGCTTATAGAATCGGGGGATGAAGGATATAGTGCGTAAGTTTACTGGCGCCGTGAGTGTCGGTTAGGGTCAGGTTAGGCGTCGTGAGGGTCAGCTAGGGTAAGGGTTAGGGTCATCATTAGAAAACCTGGTACCGTCCGGAGTTCGCGCAGCATGCCCAAAGATACTGTATAATCGTTCAGCCCACGATACTATAAGTTTGCCAGTCAAACTTGCTCTAACCTCATCCTTCATGTCCTTGCTGGCCGATCCACTCATCTTTCACGTGATTACGTAGGTCCGAAGCACTTTCAGATGCGACAGGTGCCTGTCAGAGCAAAAACAAATCCAAAACAGGACCATAAAAATTACTTTCAGCCATTAATTGCCAGGAAAATACTGAGCACAACCACACTACATAATGCAATTCCAAATGTTTACAAACTAGATAACATTTCCACGGCTGTGCAAAACTTCACCAATTCGACCTTTCTGTTGTTTAATAAGCAAAGCATTGTTTTTTCTAAGACCTCTATTCCAGTTTCCTGATGTTTTTATTACCTTTTGTATTTTCCAGTTCTTATAAAAATTTATTTCAAACTTTGTAAGCAATCCTAACTATGACCAGCTTGGAAGCAATACACTGGCTTACCTCTAAACGCAACGAGAATTGGGTGATCACGATCCAGACTAATTTCAAACTTCGCACTATATCAATGCCCAGTTTGCCCACAGTATTTAATTAAGGTCTAATTAATGGTTTGTAAAGCTACATTAAACTTAAAGTTCTCATTAATTGTAGCCTATTTAGCAAACTATCAAACTTGGAGGCGAACGCTGCCGTCTGCCCAAAGTATTAGTCCGAGGGGTGACTACATTTTCACTGTAAAGCCTAGAAAAAACTGATGACAAGCTAAATTAAAAACATTTTATGTACATATTTGTGAATAGATAATGCAAAACTAGATACACAGTTAAAGATCAATAATTTGTATCTTTTTAAGGAAGCAAATTAGTAGGGAGCTATATTTCTGGCTGTAGCGCACTAATAAATCACCGCTTTACGAATTATAAGAGGAATCGATGTCGTGTGCGCAGGCGCAGTGGGTCGGGTTACTTCATTCATAACATAACATAACAAAGGGTTTTAAGTGGTTCAGAAGACGTTTAGTCTGTGTTCATTCATTCATTAATTAATTAATTAATTCATTCATTCATTCATTCGTTCGTTCGTTCATTAATTTCAGGAATTTATATAGCGCCCTTCTTGAAGCCTACTCAGAGGCGCTCCCAGTCAACCACGGTGATACAAGTAGGCGAAGTCTTAAGGAGCCTGTAAAACGTAGATGATTATTATCCCTAGGTAACAGCTAGACGTAATATCTCCAATGGGAGACCATTCCAGATAGAAGGACCTGAGAAAGCACGACGCTGACAGGTTGAGGTTCTAGCACGAGGGACCAAAAGCTCCCCGCTACAGGCAGAGCGAATTGTTCTGCGATCCAGCACATCAGATACAGGACAGCAGCGCTCACGTAGATCGTGATCGTAATCGTAATCTCCAAACTTCTAAAGCGCCACTCGAAAGCCAAGCGCAGGGCACCAGCTTATTCGCGAGCGCTGCGTCTTGTCAGAAGGGCTGTCCGAGAGAGTAGGCCTAGTCCGAAGGCGGTCCGAGTCCGGTTTCCAGAGGATCAGAGGGGCGGAGTAGCTGTTAAGGTGGGTGTCGTTTAGGTCGAGAGTTGGAGGGTAGATGATCAGTTGAGTCGGGGTAAGAGTTCTTGAAGAGGAGAGACTTTAGATATGCCGAGGCATAGTAGGGTGGAGTGAAAAAAAAAATATTTTTCAGCAAACGCTTTCTAATAGTGATGAAAAGTTGCCAGTAGAGTAAGTAGGCCTAGTGTTCGAAATATTTTTGAGTTTGCTTTGTGTCTTCAGCCCTCAATCGATCGGCGGTAAGATTTTTAATATGTGAAATTCTGTGGAAACACGTCAATGTAAGCTTAGTGCATTTTTTTCTTGAACTGTGAATGTAATGCATTTTTTCTTGAACTGTGGGCGAATCTTCAGATCGATAAGACATATCAGATCAGGCAGTTGCGGACATCTCATCTGGTGTGATAGGCTACAGGTTTGTGGAAGCGTAATGCCCATGACTGCAGCGACGTCATCACCAGGAACAAAATTAGAAGAGAGCGAAAGAAGTTAGTACGTCGGCTTATGTAAGGAAAGAAAAATTTTGGGTAGAATCTTGGCAATGAAGCTGAAATTAAAGCTATGATCCTGAAGCAGAAAAATGTTGTTGCCAATTTTTCTTTCATGGGTTACGCCCCTTAGCGGACGTTTTAAGCATGACGTCATATGATCACCTTAAAACTGCCAATTAACAGGTTGTGCAGGGGCGTCCATCCTATGTGGAATGAAGCAGAAATCTTCATAGCCTTTTCAGGGGGGGAATTTTTTTACTTTAAACAACTGCTGTTTTTTCCATTTCAGAAATTAATCGATGTATTTTTTTTTCGGAGGTAGTTCTATTCCCTCAGGCGATTAAGACTAAGTCCGAAGACTGTGTAGTGGTCATCTGAAACGGCCAATCACTCGACAATTTCTGGCTTTTGGAAGAAGACTCTGAAGGCAACGACATTGAAACGTTGGATGCAAACTGATAAGCTTTGGAAAAGGTAGCATGTCTCTTTCGGGTCTCCGGTGGCCTGGGTTAGGAGACGCCCCAAGTCCTTAATGAAATCCATTCCGCTGTTGTTGATGGGACCCATGGTCTCGAAGGCCAGCGGAACAAGTGGTAGGTTGCGATGAGCTGGCCATACAAAATTGTTGATCGCTTGGCTACGAACTCTGTTGCTCTGAAAACAGTGAAGAAGCACCTATTGTAATTTTAGCACTTATGTCAGTAGGCCTACTGTCTGGCCACTCTGGCGGTATGCCTCTGTCTGTGTAGAACCCTTCGTATTTTATTAAGCATAAATGTTGCTTTAATTATTAGTGAACTAAAAGTTAAAGAATTCAACAGTAAACTTGTGCTGCAAATTTCGATAATCGAGATTTTCTCTTTTGTCGACAGTCGACCAATCGTCTGGGACCGTCGTCGGGGGGGGCAATCTGCTGACAAGAGGGGGAATGCTTCATTGGCGTAAGGGGGATGGACGCCCCTGGGTTGTTGTAAAAATTGCTTACATCACGATAGAAGCATGAAATTTGGTACATGGTAACAACATGGTGACAACGAGAGTAGCCGGGGAGGTGGAATAGTCATTTTCGACCGAGACGCTCTTCGAACGCAAAGGATACCTCTCGCTTCTTCCCCGTCTACCTTCGAGGCGCTGTCTGGATCAAATCTGTCCGGGACATGCACAGACGCTACCGTGGCAAGGAACGGGACCACTGGGAGACTAAGATCGCTGCTCACGCTGACCAACCGAAGCGGTTATGGGCCACCTTCAACGCCCTCCTTGGCCGCGGACAAGCTGACAGTTCTCAGGACGTTCCATCGTTCACGGCTGAGGACTATCTAACCTCGTTCACCACCAAGGTTCTCAACATCCGGAAGGACACCGCCGACTCCCCCCCAGCTTATCCTCCTACAGCCTTCACTCTGTCAACTGTGACCCCAGTCACCACTGATGAACTACGCCGAGTCATTCTCGCCTCCCCTCCTAAATCCTGCGAACTTGACCCCCTCCCTACTTCCTTGCTGCAGGAGTTCGTCGACGTCCTTCTTCCGCTCCCCACCGTCCTGTGCAAGAGCACCATCCGTGAGGGCGTCCTGCCGGCGTCTTCAAAAAAGATCCATCCTGGTCCCCGTTCTCAAGTGTGAGGAACTGGATTCAAACAACCCAGTCAACTTCCGACCTATCGCCAATGTCTCGTTCGTCTCGAAAGTCATTGAGAAGATAGTCGCCCTCCAACTTACATCGTACCTTGAGACCAACAACCTGCTACCAGCGATCCAGTCTGGCTTCCGGGAAGGTCATTCCACCGAGACATTACTTCTTCGTCTCTTTTCCGATGTCTACGGTGCCATCGATCGCTCGCATCTGACACTCTTAGCTCTCTTTGATGTCAGTGCAGCGTTTGACACTGGACCATGATATCTTACTAGAACGGTTGCATATATCCTTCGGCCTCTCTGGTACCATGCTCCTCTGGCTAAGATCTGTTCTTAGTGAGCGCTCCTTTCGTGTGGTCCATGGGTCCTCTAGGTCCCGATGGGCCCTCGCCCCCTATGGTCTCCCCCAGGGCTCCGTCTAGGGTCACCATCTCTTCATAATTTATACCTCTGATCTCGCCTCTTTACTTGCCTCTCACGCTATGCTAGCCCAGCTATACGCAGATGACGTTCAGGCCTACCAACACTGCCTCGCCTCTGACGCTGTTGTAACCTTCCGCGCTATGAGTTTGGCCATGGAATCCTTGGGGGCCTGGATGTCGTCCAACCGTCGCCGCCTCAACTCCTTAAAAACTCAATTCATTTGGCTTGGCACCCGCCAGCAGCTGGCTAAGTTAGATATGGCTGCCCTTGCTACCGCCTTTCCTCATTTTGTCTTCTCCTCAGTGGTCCGTGACCTTGGTGTTACTCTGGATCAGGAGCTCACCTTTGCTCCTCACATTCACTCTCTCAGCCGCGCTTGCTATTATCAGCTGCGCCAACTACGCACTATCGCTCGCTCGCTAAGTTCTACTGCTTCTGCTACCCTTGTCCATTCTTTTGTAGCCATCAGACTTGACTACAGTACTGCTGCTCTCTCTATGCTGGCCTCCGGGCTGTCCGACTGAACTGTCTGGACCGTGTCTTACGCTCTGCAGCCCGCCTTATTGGCCGCATACCCAAATTAAACCACATCTCCAGCTATATGCGCGACAATCTTCACTGGCTCCCTCTTAGGCAACGAATCGAATACAGGATAGCTGCCTTAGTTTGGCGCTGCGTGCTGGGCCTCGCTACTGTCTACTACCTTACTGTGCTCTGTAGCCCAACCCTCAGTGCTCAGGGCTCGCGCTCCCTCCGTTCGGTTGAACATGGTCTTCTCTCTGTCCCTTTTGCTCGCACCTCCACCAAGCAGAGCCGTGCGTTCTCTGTGGTTGGCCCCTCGACCTGGAATGGCCTCCCTCTGGTCCTCCGCTCCCTTCCTAGAACCCCTTCTCAGACATTCCACTCTCAAGTCTCAACTTAAAATGGTCCTATTCGGCCGCGCTGGGGTTGGGAGCGCCTCTGAGTAGTTCCCTTGAAGAGGCGCTATATAAATTCAAGTAATGAATGAATGAATGAATGAATACCATGAGGACAAAGTTTAGCTATATGGCCATGGCAGATTTTGCCCTCTGGCCTCAATGGCAGCCATTTTCCAAAATGGCCGACCTAAATACAGACTTTTCAATGTCTCAGCCTGTAGCTCACTTAGAATCGTGATCTTGGTGTCTAAACATACATATTTAGGGGCAAGGATTCCAATAGAACTAATTAGAAACACTTATCTAAACGAAATTGGCAGCCATTTTCCAAAATGTCCGACCGAAATAGAGACTTTTCGATATATCGGCTTGTAGTTCACTTAGAATCGTGATCTTGGTGTCTAAGCATACATACGAGTATTTAGGGGCAAGGATTCCAATAGAACTAATTACAAACACTAATATACACGAGATTTGTAGCCAGGGACGTCATTTGGTTGAAAGTGGGGATTTCTGAAAACGGAGAATGGTAGCCCTGTTCGCACTTCGGTGTACAAACATCAAGTAACATAAAATGCGAAATCAGTATAAATAGGCCTACAACACTCTCTTCAACAATTTTTTCCTCATAGCCGCACAATCCCGCCGGCAGATGGCATGATGAGGAAACTTTCATCATTAGGATGTTATATCGGATAGAGGATTTAGAATAATAGGTGTGATTTTAGAATATTTAACTGTCTTGATCAGCTCAATGGATGACCGATGTATGTTTTTTACCATGTCTATACACCAAAAATTCGGATAGCAGTTGGTCAATTAAAGTAGGGGAAGGTTGCCCGAGACGGAACGGCGCCTGAGATGGAATCTATCGATTTCCGGTAGTAAACGTTCGGTTTCAGACATGGATCTCCTTTTACCCGATGCATTCTGTCTCTGCGGTCTTGGGGGTGTGATTTGGAATATTTTCCGTGCATGCAACGGTTAGTGGAGAGTTTGTTAAATTTCATGAAGATCTGTTACTATATTTTGGTTTGTTCTTATTGTAGTTTCAGTCAGGATT
Organism: Aporrectodea caliginosa; assembly: GCA_020284085.1. Taxonomy (NCBI): domain Eukaryota; kingdom Metazoa; phylum Annelida; class Clitellata; order Crassiclitellata; family Lumbricidae; genus Aporrectodea; species Aporrectodea caliginosa. The sequence goes on from JACEVL010001381.1 coordinate 6,732, forward strand.
ATTAAAAATTGCAAGTTTTTCGGAATAGTCACTTTGTAATGTAAATAATTGTGATTCATTTCGCACTAAAACATGAGCGATAATCCAACGCATTTGCCACTGGGGATCGTAAAAACAAGTTACGTGCGAGGTGCACGAGATGGAACAGTACTGAGTTGCCTGAGATGAAACGCATTCCATCTCAGGCAACTCATTTTAAAAGTATGACTTATCATTTCAGGACGAACTTCCAGTGGCCCATCTTAGAAATGACCATGTAATAAACAATCACAATATAAACCCTGACAACCCCTCTGGTTGACGAGGTGTTATAGGTAGGCCACGACCTGGTGTGCAACTATTTTATTTATGTTTAGCCTATGCAATTTTTAGATGTCATCATTCAAGCGGAAGTCATCACGTGGAGAATGGGCAATAGAATCCATGCGGGTCGCAATAGACAAAGTGAGAAGTAAAGAGTTGACACTTGGCCAGGCTAGTAAGGCCTACGGGGTTAGCAAGACGACTCTTTTCCGCAGAGTGAACTTGAAAAATAAAGTTGTGAGAAACGAGGAAAAATATCTCGGTGGTCACAGAAACGTATTTGATGCTGCTTTTGAAAAAGATCTCGAACAATATGTACTAGACAGTGGAAAACAAAGGTAAAAAGAAACAGATAACGAAGAAGAAACAGAAACCCAAAAAGGATTCAGAAGAACATAAACTAAAGAAGAAACCAGAACAGCTAAAAGAAAAACTGTGGAAAAAAGACACAAAAGAATCAAATAAAACTCTGACTAGACGTAGTCCTAGGCCTATGTCCACTAAGAAGGGGAAAGGGAAACAGGTGGTCAAGAAGTTGCAGAAGAAGTTACAGAATAACCGTTTGGAACAATACAATCCAACTGAAGATCATTGTCAATGCCTTGTATGTGGTGAGTCGTTTGCAGAGAGCAACAGTGGTGAAGATTGGATACAATGCACCAATTGCATGCAGTGGTCTCACGAGCTGTGTGCTGGTGTTGAATGTGAGCAGATTGACTATAAATGTGATTCCTGTGCAAATGCTAGTGACTAATGATATCTGGCTTCAGATGTAGCCTAGGCCTAACTTTTTCTTGCACCTGTTAAAATGGTTTAGGCTAGGCTACATTTTTGACAGTTCAATATTGAAAAATAGGCTAGTTGAAAACAGCTTTTTTGTTCACTGACGACCACAACAATGGAGTACGGTATTTAACTTTGTAAGCAGCACAGTTAACTACCGGTTGACTACCAGTGAGTTTGGTATTTTGAGGAATTTTGAAGCATGTAGCACATGTTAATGAAGCAAAATGACATATTCTGAATAAATTCCATCTCAGGACACTGGTTGCCTAAGATGGAATGATTTGGGGGTCAGACAAAATATTTATTCCCACGTGTTTTGTCCAATGTGAAGAAATGCAGAAGAAATAAATTTGTTCCTAAGATACTGATTTACAAGATCCTCCACATAGCAGTTGTTTTAGTTAGGGCAGTCAAATGAAAAGTTCAAAAAACTTAAAATCGTTCCATCTCAGGCAACCTTCCCCTATATTCTTATCTTATCCTATTCGCCTGCCTGCAAAAGTTTGTCAAATGTAGGTGTCCCAAGGGTCGCATTAGGGAGGAGTGCTTAGGGTGCTGCAGCACCCGAGCCCGCAGTTTTAATGGGCCTGCATTTTCGGAAGTGAAAATTTGTTTAATGTGCTTGTTATTAACTTACTGTTAACTCTGGCGAAAATGCTGCGACATAAATAATTACGAAGTAATAATTAATTTAATTACTTATATTTATTTGACATAAATTCGAAGTCACAATTAATTTAATTGCTTATAGTTATCTAGGCCTACCTGGCAGGCTGACACTAATCATTGCTTGTACAGATAGTGATGTAACGTTAATTGTACAGTATTGTGTCTTTAGGCAGTTAATACTCACCAGTAAGCATGTTATAAATATGTGAGGGTTTCTACAATATGTGGTTTTTAATAAAAAATCAATAACGATTCTTTTTAGCTTTCAAAGTGATAATCTATTCATGTTAACAATATAAAGATGTGTGATAGGCAGCAATGCACACGATTCAATATTTCTGTTAAAACTGAGAAAATGTCGTTTTTCGAAATTCATCATGGATTTGACAAGCGTCACGGAGTTCGCGTCACAAAGTTGACTTCCACATTTTAAGAGTCTTCAGGCACCAATGAGAAATATATAATCAGTCACTGTCAGCTGAAGGTTCACTTTCGCAGCCTGCTGACAATGGAGGCATAATTGAAAGACAAAACAGCAAAATGGCCCTAAATGGGAGAAGTTATGAGGGAGCATAAAACACGAAGAATGAATGAGATCATCTGCACCAAAAACATTATCATTATGAAAGTTCAAATCATTGTTTAGGCCTATCAGTGCTTATAAGGATGATGAAATGATTACTACAATACAGATATCATATGTTTGTTAGCACCCTATACATGCCATTTAAATGCTGCAAGATTTTTGAAAATGTGGATTTCTTGACAATCTGTCAACTACATGACGTGGGCGCGCGTCACGGAGGTGATCGTCACGGAGTTGACAAATCGTTTAGTTTTCAGCAAAAACTGGCACACACGAAACAATATAATTTGGTGTCCCGTCAACAGCGCGCAGGACAAAAGCGCGCCGACAAAAGCGCGCCGACCAAAGCGCGCTCGGGTCAAATACGCGCCGACATAAGCGCGCGGCGTGGATACACCAAAGGCTGTACTATCACTTCGCACTTCGCCTAAAATAAATGAAAGCAATACCCACCTATACTTCTCACCTACATGGCACCTATTTTGGTGTTTGTCCACAAATAAGAAATTAAATTAACCACTGCTTTGTAATTTTAATTGCCGATTGATGAGACTTCTAAGGCCTATAATAGGCCTAATATAAACCACATCGCACATTGCACATCGGATTCGTATAGTCCAACTGGTAACCGCCGACCACTGAAATATATTGCACAGTTCTCTGTGTAGCCTACTTGAGAGTGCTGGAACAGTACAACAACAACTATTTTTCCCACCTACGGCAACGTCCCATTGCTGGACTATCTCCGCAGTTTCGCCCATAACATCGCAATGTGAACCAAGCAAGCAAGCGCAACACACATTAACTTGCGAACTATATATCCTTTAAAACATTGATTAGAGTAGACTATAGGGCCTGTTCGCAATTTAAACTTCGAACACTAGTAGCTGTAACTTAATTTTGTGGACATTTTACTTTTCTTTCGTAGTTCACGTTGTGGGCAAATTTGTCTTGATTAGAATAGACTCTTAGCAGTATAATTACTTGATTTTGGACATTAGAATTTTCTTTAGTTGTTTGTGTATTTGCCGCATATTAGCCAGACAATTATACATGAGTTTGTTGGTGAATTTTTCCATTTTTTCATTCATGTATATCTTGTTGACTGCGCGCTTATGTCGGCGCGCATTTGTCCAGCGCGCTTTTGTCGGGTCGCGCTTATGTCGGCGCGCTTTTGTCGGCGCGCTTTTGTCCTGCGCGCTTTTGACGGGGTACCATATAATTTCAATGATGTTTGCAACAAAGACAGGACTCTATATCCTTCCACAACGGACACATTACATTGAAAGTTTTATTTATATATTCTTGAATATATATTTGCGTAACGGAGTTGACCTCAATTAAACATACGAGGTGCAACAATATTGTTAACTTTTTGCAGTTTAATAAATTAAAGGCAAGATAAACTTCTTATGTTTACCGGCAGCATTGGCAACGACAAGACAGTGACAAATATTAGCTGCTAAACGCCGTAAAAAACACTAGCCGTTACAAGTTGGACACGAGTTTTGTGGCCGTCATGGAGTTGACAATGTAGGACACTGGAATTTGCTCCATTAAAATTTAATAGTTAACTCAAACAAACTCAAACTCAATATACTAAGCATGTTTTCTATTGTAAACAATATGTTACTGAAAATGAAAAGTAAATTATTGGCTATAATATATATGCACAATTGGAAATAAACAGGTTCCCGACTTCGGTTTCCCGACATCTGGGACAACACAGTTTTGCTGGTATGCTTCGACTTTGAGGTAATAAAACCACCTGAATACTTTATGAACATGCCATTTTAAAAATTCTTTTAGTTTTTCTGGGTTGTGTGAAACAAACCTACGTTACGGATTGTCATAATATTGTCACAGAAGCTTTAAAAAATATTTTAAATACCGCCGACAGCAAAATGGACACTTAGCCTATTGTAGAAAGACTCATTTGAGTGGTGGACTGGTGGTTGTCAGAGAGGGCCTTTGGAAGGTAATCACACTATTAGCACAGCACCCTGGCCCGCACTAGCCTTAATGCGGCCCTGGGTGTCCCCCTCGGTAGGTACACTCTAGGCTATGCTTGTCATCTCGGTTAGAATGGCTTGGAGACGGGTGTGAGTGGCGTAGAGTACGGCACCGCTCAAGAAATAATAATTAATAGGCTAAGTAACACTAGAGGTTTGTTAGAGATTGTACGATCCGACTGATTTTTTTATAAGAGCAACAATGAATCAATAAAAAAAGTAGACATCAAATCGAGTATGCAATACCCAGGTTAATTGTTTGATCCGTTTCGGTATCAAGTCAAAATCCGGGAAGTCAAGACGAGGAGACAGCAATGTGTTACAGTGGTTCAAATCGTTGATGATGGTGGTCATGGTGTAGCGAAGGAGTAGAACCAGAGTACAGAGCCTAAATAGTTTGGTTTCAGTCGCGAGTGGAAAACTGCAGGAGAGTGCACTGGGGACACTAACAGGCGATAGATGGGATGAGTTAACAAACTAACAGAGATTTGTTGGGAGTTCGATCATCGATTCGTTCGACGAGCTCGATAACCGATCGACAGCAGCTGTTCGAGGAGTGGGAGACTACAAGAGACTGTAGTGTGAAGCGAAGGGATGAGATTTTGTCCGAGAAGAATGAACAGAAGGTATCAGCAATTGAGATAAAGGGAATGGAGCTGGGCAGTGGGGACACTGAGGGAGGGAGATTTGTGATGACGAAGAGAATTGCCAGCTCTCTAGAGGTGTCTTGGAACGGAGGAGCTGGAATGGATGAGTGAGGTGCAGAGTTATTTTTTGCAGCAGCAATCAATTTATGGTATCTATTTGCGTCTGATTTGAGGGTAATAAGTGGTGCATGAATTTCGAGGAAGGTTGAAGGTGTCGAATTGTAGCAAGACAGAAGGTCATCTAGGGAAGAGGGAGTGTTGATAACAAGTTTGAAATTAAGAATATCTTTGACGAAGACCTGGCAGTCAGTGGACCCGATGGGACGGGATGAATGAGTGGAAGGAGAAGGCCGAGGAAAGGCTTAATTTCAAGGTCGGCCATTATTAGGCAATGGTCAGTAATGTTGAGAACAGAGTGCGATGGCTTGTGAGATAAGAGGGAGGCAGCGGAAGTGATAACAAGGTCAAGTGTGTGGCTCTTGATGTCGGCCGGGAAGTTGACTTGTTGGACGAGATTGACTGATGAGAGGAGGTTCAGAAAGGTGGATGCAAGAGGGTCAAAGGATTTGCCAACAGCGATATTGATGGACCCGATGGGACGGGATGAATGAGTGGAAGGAGAAGTCACTAGTTAGAATTTATTGGCAGTAGTGACAGAGAGCGAGAGGAGATCTCGAGATCCAAATTCATCGAGAAAGACAGAGGACTTGGAGGAGTAAACAGAGGAGGTAGGAGGACGGTATATTGAAAACGGTGAGTAGATCTGAAGAAAGTCGGAATATTGTGGAGGAGTATCACTGATTCACTATGCGTAGTGTGTACGCGCCATTCTTTTTAGCCTCTTTCCTTTTTCTTGACATTATTATCTGCTTGATGATGCAGTTCTAGATGTTACCATTGGAGCAACTTTTGTTTTCTAGAGATCAGTCGGTGCATTGGAGAACGTAGACGGAACAGCATCATTGTTAAGAAATCTTGTTTTTGGTTTCTGAGACACTACAGCATTCTTTTCCTGCCTAGCAGCATTTGTGTCTCGCCACTCCTCTATGAAGTCTCTTAGGTGGTAATGAAGTGAACAAATTTTTGAATACTTAGTCTGAATAAAGTTTTTGCGAGGATTAGTTCAAACTCATTTTACACATAATTCAGGATTGCGAATCGGAAAAACATGACATGTTATTTTTTCTAAATCCTCTCCAACACCTGGCTAATCCTGATAACCACTCCTACAGCCAGACCACGCACACTTAAGCTTATTCACCATTTCGGTTTCGTACACAATAGCACCAGTGAAGCAGAGTAGGCCTAATGAAGATAAACCACCCGAAGCTGCAGGTAACCTAACTCAGAAACTGGCAAATATCTGCTGAATAAAGTAGCTCAAATATTCCAGATAAGTCTTATTCCAAATTTCTAACAAAGACTGCCCCGTTGACAGATCACAACTTCCACGCAATAACCGAATGTACAATTGTACATGTAAGTCTGCAAACCAGACCAATGACATATAAGCATATAGGGATCCTGAGTGGCCGAGTGAGTTGCAATGGTGCCCGCTCGCCGCGCCGGCGCCCCGGGTTCGCTTCCCGGTCGGGTCTGATTATCAGAGATTAATTTCTCGGATCTTTACTGCGGGTGGCTCGGTCGCATTATAAACGTGGAGTACAATACAACACACAATACAACACATCACAATACAACTGGGGCGCGGTGGTTTAGGGGTATGTTCGGTGCCTTGCAGCTGGAGGGTTGCGGGTTCGGATCCACCTCAAAGTCGCCGCGTAGGGACCCTGGGCAAGTCCTTCCCTCGCAATTGCTCATGCGCTTCGGCGTGAAACTCCGATTCAGCGTTCGCGCAGTAGTCGGGAGCGCCTCTGAATGGGAAATCTGGTTGGGGCGCTATAACAAGTGTTCAAATACAATACAATACAATACAATACAAGCCTAATGCCTCTGCGGAAACGCAGATTGGAATCTAATTGCAGGGTTATTGGGTTCGCACAAATTAGCAGCCAGCCAACCTTTCTGCCAGGGCGCAACCCGCCTAGCAGATTTTATCAGCCGTCCTAACCTGTCCGTCCAGCTGCTTATTGGGTATGCGGACTGATCATCAAAGGACGATTCATCAAGGGCTATTTGAAAAGAACTTTGATGACTGGATCTCTGATGAATAGCCTATTCATCAGAGATCCATTCATCAAAGTTCTTTTCATGAAGGGATTGTTCATTATGAGGTCTGTCCGTCAAGGACTGTTCATCGAAATGTTTTATCAAATGTTTATGTGTGTAATAAAACTATTATTAACTAGGCCCTAAATATAAATAAATGTGACTGTAGTGAACTGTAATCAACTGTTTATTTACAATTAAACGTTCTTTCAGGTTACATTATTTAAAATCATTCATCCCTCCAGGCCTCTACCAAGTTTATCCAATATAAGTCTATAGATACTCCAGAGTTTTCCTGCTCAACAACATTCTATGAGCAGATTTCAGACGAAAAAATATCAGAGTTTGACAGAGGAAATCAATACTTTTAACAAAGAACAATGGCGACATGCACATATGGAATTTCAAAACGCGGCAAGAAAACAATAATTCATTTAAATTATGAATTTGGGAGAAATTCGTGAAAACTCCAAGGAACAAAAGGAGTTGCTCTGTAGCAAGCATCAAAGTTTTAACTGCAAGGCAAAACTGCTTACAGGATGCAATCATTGAGGAACAGTCCCAGATCATAATCACAACGGCAACGGTTGTTGATGGGAGGACTTCAGAAGGACAGTCGGAAACAGATGGCAGCTTTCTTGCAAGTGGAAGAAGTTGGAGTTAAGAAGTGTAGTGAGTTGGTCAGAAAAGTTCAGCATGCAGTTAACGAATTTGTGGCGTAACAAGAGTGACTACGATGAAGATCCATGATAACAACTTTATACCTAGAGCCCTTTATCAAAACATAACTCGAGAACTTAACCCTGTAATCGGTGATCCTAATGCCTAGGCCTTTTCAACCTCTTTTCTTTTCCTATATTAATGCATTTAACCTGTATGTACTGAGCTGCGGTTTGCCAGCCTGATTGGTTCTAATAAACGAAGATATATAACGGATATGGACGAGCAGACGTATTACAGTATCATACTAGAAGCTGCCCAGGTCGATGCGATACGAGTGTTAGGTTAACATTGCGATCTGATCTCAAGATGTCAACGCTTCCAGTGCCTCATCGAAGTACGACCTGGGAATTCTGAGATCACACGGCCTCACAAGCGAAGCGTTAGACATGGTCGCCAAGGCAGCAACAATGGCGCACCTAATGTAGGCCTACGCCTCGTCAGATTGTTGGGTTTTGCTAACAAGGGAGAACGAAAGCCAATTGAGGCCCTAATTTCCAAACTGAAGCGCAGAGAACTTCTCCCTCCCTCCGAATCATAATATGTCAGCAGAACACCTGGCTTCCCTATCAGACGATAGCCTCTTTTTCAGGCAATCAGAGCAAACCCACACCACTCCAATCTTACTTGCATTGTTCTGTAAGGGATGCTTTGAGTGCTGTTCGCTTAATGTCTCGTGCAACTGACACTCTCTGCCTGGATTTCCTCGAATCGCCTGAGACTTAATCCTCTTAACCCTCAGGCTAACGAGGTTTTTTTTAACACTGGCTACCAATGGGGGTGGTTACCACCCCACCCCCTGGATTTCGTGTTTGGTTTCACATATCATAACTTGTAATACAGCAATAGATTCAGCATTCATTTCTGAACAGAATGGTGTATTTAGTTGTACATTATGTGAATGTACCTCGAAATTACCTAACTTTTAACAACGGAACCATAATTAGCGATATTTTATATTATTGCGTACATTTTGTACTTTTTGTATAGACAAATATAAGATTATGTGTGTTTTTAACCCTGCGACTACCAGTGGGGTCAAAAATGACCCCAGAGGTAGTTTGCACTAGTGCTGCTCACCCCCCATAAGAGATATCTCAATGAAATTTTATGACTTTATAGGTAATCCTGTTTTGTACAAAATTCCAAGTTTTATTTTACATTTTCTATCACCAGATGGCGCTGGTATACCATTTATACACTGAGTACCAGTGGGGTCATTTTTGACCCCAGTGTAAGCTGAATAATTCTGACATATGTAAAAATAACAAAATGCATTTTTATTGAGCTAACATTGATTTTAAATGTATTTTAACAAATATAAACTATTATATATTGTTTACTTAGTAAATTTATTGCCAAAAATGTTGACAGTCTGCTAACAGGTTCAAACTAGTTGTGAAAAAACAATTCTAAAGGAAACGGAAGTGGATAAATAAGGAAGGCAGTGCCATTTATGGTGAAACATGGAGTGATATATCTGACAAACCTAGAAATGAAGCAGTACAGCAAAAATGTAGAGTTTAGACGTTGTTTCAGCGACAGCATGACTAGAAATCGGTTCCAGAAATTATCACGTACCCTTAGATTTGACGATGTGGTGCGCAGAATAGAAAGTCAATATCCTAAACAACTTGCACTTATTTGACAAGTGGACAAAATCATAAGAAAATGATAAGAAGTCGAATATAATCTGTGCAAAAAGTAAGCGCAATTATGTCGTTCTTGCCGAGTATACCTGCATAAACTGTAAACAGTAACTGTAATGACCGGATATTGTCAATACTAGTTTTGAACATAGAACACTCGAACACTTTGAACACTAATCTGAAAATATTAAATTAAAAATTTATTCATTTCAACAGCCTAATCATGTTCCAAATACTTTACTAATATTTGTTTTCATGGCAATAAATAAAAAATGTAAAAAACAAAGAACTTATTGTAAAAATTGTGTTGGGGTCATTTTTGACCCCACTGGTACTCAGTGTATCAAAAAAATTCTGGTAGTCTGAGGGTTAAACTGATCTATGTATCCAAGAACATTTTAAACATAATTTGTAACAACAGCCTACAAACTAGTCCATAGTCTGTTTAGTTGCAACGAAATCTAAAGGCAACATGAAACAAGATCTACTTTACGTTATTGTTCACGGCAGTCAAATATGTCAGTGGTCCTTGCATTTTTTGCAAGTTATTCCCGTTGTTTTGTGCGAATGCTTCCTGTAAACTGGCTTCTCACTTCATCTTCAGTATCGGTTTCGGCTAATATAAGTTCTAAATCTGTAGCTGTCGACAAACGTTTATGTAGAAATATCGGTCTACGTTGTGATGTTGCATCAGCCATTTTCAGACAGATAACGCGTATTATAATTTAGTTTGATCACTTCCAGTTTTCAAAAGACAAAAAAGTAAGCAAGCCAATGTAGCCCTGCATTCCCTATACAGAATGGCATATTTGTTTCTTTTCCAGGAAGAAAAATGATTACGCTATAGTCGAAAACCCAAGGGGGTGGGGTATATCGGGTATAACTTTTGAACGGCTTGAGATACCACCATGATGTTTACCTCAAATGTGCGCAAATGAACCTACTACAGCTACCTAAAATGTAAAAATTATATTCCATATGACAAAAAATTATGCATAAAAACGTAGGGGGTGGTAACCACCCCCCCCCTTGGTAGCCCGAGGGACCCAGTTCATGTGGTTGGGTACCCGCCAGCAGCTGGCAAAACTTGACTTGAATCTACTTGCAGGTGAATTCCCTCTAATTTCATTCTCTACCTCTGTAGTCTGTACGAGACCGTGGTGTCATCCTTCCTCTAATTTCATTCTCTACCTCTGTACGAGACGTTGGTGTCATTCTTGATCAAGAACTAACCTTTTCCAAACACCTCTCCTCTTAGTCTCGCTCCTGCATTTACCAACTTCGTCAGCTTAGGGTTGTCGCTCGCTCTCTTTCGACCTCCGCTGCTTCTACTCTTATCCATGCCTTCGTCTGCTCTCGTCTAGACTATTGCTCTTCTCTCTACATGTATACTGGTCTTCCTCAAGTACACTTGACCTCCCTTGAGAGGGTCTTGCGGTCCGCGTTGGTTCCATACCTCGCTATGGTAGCGTATCCTCCTACATGCATCATACTCTACATTGGCTTCCCCTCCGGCAGCGTATTCTGTATCGGCTTCGCTCTCTCGTCTGGCAAAGCGTCTTGGGTACAGCTCCTCGCTACTTATGTTTCATCTTTACTCTCTCTTCCTCTCTTACGGGTCGCTCAGCCCTCCGTTACTCTTCTTGGGTTGACTTTTTGGTTCCATTTGCCCGCACTGCTACTATGCAGCACCGAGCATTCTCTGTCGTTGGTCCAACAGCGTGGAATGACTTGCCATCTTTCCTTCGCCTATCTCCTCGTATTCGCTCGACTTCCTTTTACGCCCTATTGAAGACTTTCCTCTTTGATCAGGCCTGGCTCGGGAGCGCTTCTGAGTAGAGCCCTTTAAGAGGCGCTATATAAATTGATTGATTGATTGATTGATGATTGATTGATTGGTTGATTGATGTCCTCCATAGCCTCCTTCCGCAGAAACGGCAACGCAGCTACAGCCTACGGCCTCGAGCGCATGGCTATCAGCTCCTCATCAATAATAATCGAAACTTCATCCCTCACCTCTTGTACAAGCATTTAAGCAAACGATTCAATAGACCCCGGCTCACTTATTTAGACTGGAACAGAATTTTCGTCTACATTAATAAACTAAAATACCATGACTATCAATACGGACAAAACCAGATTTTGAATAAACTTTTATTTAACCCCCAAGTAGGCAATATCTTCATCGACTCCCTCGTCGGCTATTACTAGCTGTTAGCGTTGCGTCGATGTCAACTTTTAGCAGATTACACGAATATTTATTTATTGTTTGCGTGGTATTGCATTTTTGACTCACACGTAAGTTATATCAGTACAGTGTGTGTACAACAGTACTAGTTGTATGTTATTAAAGGTATATCAATGTTATTTGGGATTTTAGTCAATATGTCTTTAAGTTCGTTTCGACGCGTGTCCTTAGGCTATGGTTGTCCCTCGCATGCGCTTTGTTACGGCCCACTCAGGTGCTTTGCCCGTGTTGGCCCATCAGCTTGGAACTCTCTTCCCCAGTCTCTTCGCCTTGAGTTACTAGCCCTCTCACCTTCCCAGTTCCGGAGACGCCTTATGACTTTCTTGTTCGCTGATGCAGGCACTGACGCAGGTCGAGAGTGCTGCTGATTTCTGAGCGGCGCTATATAAATGTCCTGTTACACTTACACTAATTATTACAATTGCAATCTGTTCCCTAGACTACGCTTATTGCAGATGCAGTCTTATCGGGCACTGTTCTTCGAATATGTAGAGTTGTAGACTTTGCATCATCGGCTGCCAATGAACTCGCCATTCTTCGGACAGTTTGTCCATAGTGTAGTGGTAACATCACTGGCGTGAAGAGCAGTAGGTTGCGGGATCGCTTTCCGTGCCGTCCCAAAGGTCCACTCAGCCTATTATTTGCGAGATGGCGAGTTGGTAAAATGAGATGTAGGACGTGATGGGCGCCTTGCATGGCTGCCATATACAGTTAAATTCGACTCAATACAATGCAATACAACTGATCTTTGTTATCGACCTTCTTACTAAGGTTGTCCCAAGCTCAGAAGTGCACACGCCTCTGCGGCGCAGAAGCAATTATATTGCAGAGCAATTGTGCGCGAAGGACTTGCTCAAGGTCCCTACGCGGTGGCTTGAGGTGGATTCAAACTTGCAACCCTCCGGCTGCAAGGCACCGAACATACCCCTACACCACCGCGCCCCACTCCTGTAATAACTTGTGATCATCCGTTCATACTGATTTGTAATCATCCTGCGTTTGTGTCAGTCTGAAATTAAACGAAGATTAGGCTATTATTATTATTATTTTTTTTATTGCCCCGAGGTAAACATGATCCCTCAGGGACTTCAAGATTAATTAAAATGATAAAAGTCTGGAACGGTTAATATTATTATTATTATTATTATTATTATTATTATTATTATTATTATTATTATTATTATTATTATTATTATTATTATCATTATTATTATTATTTTATTAATATTACTATTATAATTATGTCGCTCTCTTTATCGTTATTGTACCATCTGATCCTTTACGGATGCTTATTATTATTATTATTATTATTATTATTATTATTATTATTATTATTATTATTATTATTATTATTATTATTATTATTATTATTATTATTATTATTAAAAGTGTACATACTTGTAAATACTTTTTAAAGTAAGTGTTTATGAGTGGTCTGTTAAAATTACATCATACTATTACATCATACTATTACGTAACTGATTTTAGCTCACAATACTGTGTAGGCCTAATCAGTACTTTAGTACGCCCGAAGGCAGAAACAAAACATACATAAACAAATCTGAACAAACATAAAATTAATCGCACAGACTGCGAAAATGTTCGTAAAGATCAATTATGCAACTAAAGTTACCGTTCAAGATGCCGACGAGTTCCTAATGAAGAACAGAAAATTGAACGAAGAATTGAATTACAGTGGCAATCTATAGACGGGTCAATATATGGTTTAACCGTAAAAAATTGATACAAAAGGTTTCTCAACGGAATCTGGTACCATTTTTAATGCTTATTAACGTAGTAAAAGTCTCCTTTGATCTGACCATCGGAAAAGGGTCATTTTCAAGATGGTGTCCAAGATGGCAGCCTGGAACTAAAATTGTATATATCTCAGCCAAAAAATTGATACAAACGTTTTCGCAACGGAATCTGGTACCATTTTGGCATGCCTATAAACATAGTAAAAGTCTCCTCTATTCTGGCCATCGAAACAGGGTCATTTTCAAGATGGCGTCCAAGATGGCTGCCTGGAGCTGAACTTGTCTATATATCTGCCTAGAAAATTGATACAAAAGTTTTATCAATGTAATCTGGTACCATTTGTAATGCTTATTGACATAGTAAAGTCTCCTTTAATCTGACCATCGGAAACGGTCATTTTCAAGATGGCGTCCAAGATGGCTGCCTAGAGCTAAACTTGTCTATATCTCAGCCTAGAAAATTGATATTACAGTTTTATCAATGGAATCTGGTACCATTTGTAATGCTTATTGACATAGTAAAAGTCTCCTTTAATCTAACCATGGGAAACGGTCATTTTCAAGATGGCGTCCAAGATGGCTGCCTAGAGCTAAACTTGTCTATATCTCAGCCTAGAAAATTGATATTAAAGTTTTCTCAACGGAATCTGGTACCATTTGTAATGCTTATTGACTAGTAAAAGTCTCCTTTATTCTGACCATCGGAACAGGGTCATTTTCAAGATGGCGTCGAACATGGCTGCCTGGAGCTAAAAAGTCTATATCACAAGCACTACTCAACCTAGATAGGTGTCTTTGGTGTCTAACCATAGGCTTTAACTCTGCCACTGCCTCTACTCTGGTAATACCAGTCCCAAGCCTGGAGAAAGGAGAAGAACGACGCTGATCATCTTTGTCATGACACAGTATGGTCGGAAAGCCTGTATTCACATTCCCATTCAGAAGAAAGGATAAAGTCAGAACCCATGGAGAGACGTGAGCTGTCACGGTCGTTCCAGATCTAACCACTGAATCCGGTCTTGTGTTCGAACGTTTCCTGGTAGTTGCTAAAACAGGAGAACTGTCATTGGAAGAGGTTATAAGTTACGAGCTCAGTCCTTTCCCTCCTGCACTCTTTGAATCCAGGAATGTCTGTAGAAAGGCCGATAAGCCACAACATGCATATGCGATCAGTTAACATTGCACGGGATGGCTTACTAGATTTCACACCAGAGGCAGAGAGATAGCCTACGTCTTCAATGGAGGTTCCTTACTTCATCGGATTCCGTGGAAAAAAGGAGAATGCTATGGTGCAATGGCGCAGTCGTACGTCGACTTCACCGTCCGGTAATAGAAAGAGGAGTTCCTGTCAAGAGCTATCAATAAGCAGAAATGCTATGGCTGGTGAGTGATGCGCTCAGAAAAAAGAATTCCACAGTGGTCACTGGCCAACGCACCTGGCGATGCTGACATAGACATTGTAAAGGCTCCAGTGGAGACATCTCTTCTACACACAACTACGCTAATCGGAGAAGACACCGACATCCTTGTCTTACTCCTGTAATATGTGAAGCTGCATCGTAAGTCTTTACTTCAGATCTGACAAGACAAGAGATGGTTTATGTTATCATCATCATCATCATCATCATCATCATCATCATCATCATCATCAGGATCCATGGGCCGAAGGCCGTAGGTGTCCAACGCTTGCATCAGATCCATGGGCCGAGGCCCGTTTGGAGTCCAATGCTTGCATTGGATTTCATACGTATTTTTTCTTTACGAACGGAGTATCTGCACCCATCCGTTCGACCTTCGCACTTCTCCCTTAAAGAGAGTTCCAGGCTTAGGACTGGCTCTGATATCCACTATCTTGTGGTATCAGAGGCGGCGATGCCGCCCACGTTTGCCAGCTTTTCAGGGTTCCTGCTGAGCCTGTCCACCTCGCGTAGCGCCCTTAGGTGGTACTTCAGCCAAGACCTTCACCACTGATGGCATAGCCTCAGCAGGCACTCCCCTACTTACTGTTGCCACCCCCTCACCACGTTGAGGTGTGAGTCGGACTTTGGGAGGGGGGGGGGTTTATGTTATACAATAACATAAACCATCTCCGGAAAATCGTCGGAAATGACATTTGTTCTCAGATGTTATTTATCCACTCCATGACAGGTTGCGACACCACTTCTCGAATATTCAGCGTTGGCAAAATGAATGCTTTCCAAAAGATTGTAAAACGTGATACTGTCCTTCGGTCATGTGCTGTGCCATTTACCGAGATAATTCAGCCCACAGAGGTTATTGATAACCTAAGATGCCAAATAACCTGCTTATAAACTTCATTGTCAAAGAGCTTACTACCAGATCATGACATGGATAGAAAAAGAAGAGGGTATGGAATTATGGATGCCATGAATTGGGGTTGGAACCTGCAGGAGAATCGGTTCGTCCCAGTAACATCAAACGATGAAAGCTGCGCAAGACATTCTCTTGAAAGTCATTCATTGCAACTGCCTCAATTCCTGTCGAACACTCAATTCCTGTCGAACACTCCACTGCTCCACATAAAAATTTTCTTCTGGAGGAGTCGCACGATGACGATGACTAATTGAATATGTAAGCTATAAACTGTATGACTATTGATGTTGTCATTAAACGGCGTTTATTAAGTGATCGGCTGAACGATGGGCAATAAAGTCTATGGTTAGACACCTTTCTAGGCTCAGTAGCTCTTGAGATACACAGAATTTTTGCTCCAGGCAGCCATCTTGGACGCCATCTTGAAAATAACCATGTTCCGATGGTCAGAAAAGAGGAGACTTTTATCATATTGATACGCATGCCAAATGGTACCAGATTCCGTTGAGAAAACTTTTGTATCATTTTTTAGGGTGAGATATAGACAATTTTAGTTCCAGGTCGCCATCTTGGACGCCGTCCTGAAAATGACCCTGTTCCGATGGCCAGCAAAGAGGAGACTTTTAGCATATTGGTAGGCATGCCAGATGGTACCAGATTCCGTTGAGAAAACTTTTATATCAATTTTCTAGGCTGAGATATAGACAAGTTTAGCTGTAGGCAGCCATCTTGGACGCCATTTTGAAAATGACCCTTAAAGGAGACTTTTGCTATGTCAATAAGCATTACAAATGGCACCAGATTCCGTTGAGAAAACTTTTGTATCAATTGTCTAGGCTGATAGATAGACAATTTTATTTCCAAGCAGCCATCTTGGACGCCATCTTGAAAATGACCATTTTCCAATGGTCAGATTAAAGGAGACTTTACTATGTTAATAAGCATTAAAAATGGTACCAGATTCCGTTGAGAAACCTTTTGTATCAATTTTTAGGGTTAGGTGGTGTTTTTTGGTAGATTGACCCGACTAGTATGACTGTGAGAACTGGACCATTAAGAAGAACGGGCAGGAAGTATCAACGCATTTTAAATGGAGTGTCTGCGACAGATAGGGCATCATGAACTGCGAGGAAGACAAACGTTAGGCTGTTGGAAGCTGCTGTGTAGAACGGAGTAGGCCCCTATACTCGGATTAATCAAGCAGAGGAAGAGTGTAGATTGTCTGGATAAGGGCACAGTTGCTGGATCATGAGATTAAGGACGACCTAAAATGACACCGATTGGTTACACAAAGAAGTGGATTGGGTTATCATTCGATCATTTATTGAGGCAGATAAACAGATAAACAGATAAACAGATAATCAGATAAACAGAAGCCGATGGAACAGAATTGTTTGTGACGCGGCCAGTCACTGATAGAGGACGTTTGAAGACCTTTTTTGTAATTGTAGGCCTAATTGAAATCTGATATCTACGAAGAGCACGTCAAGAAAAAACTCAGCAGCGGCGCTCCCGACCCG
The DNA here is from genome assembly GCA_020284085.1 of Aporrectodea caliginosa. NCBI lineage: Eukaryota > Metazoa > Annelida > Clitellata > Crassiclitellata > Lumbricidae > Aporrectodea > Aporrectodea caliginosa. The sequence continues at coordinate 24,132 of JACEVL010001381.1, forward strand.
AACCAGTGAAATTGCTGTATTATAATACGAAATTGTCGAAGGGACAAACTGTGATATTCGTGCTGCAGATCTTGAGAAAGGCGTCTGGTTGGCCAAACATGGGCAAAGCTTCTGAATGGAGCTGTAACAGTATGCATTGGAGGGACAGCCAGGAGTCCATGGACAGCGAACCGAAGGGTGCCAAGACCCGGAACCGACGAAACTGAAATGACAAAACAAGACAAAACGAAACAAGATTAGGAATTGCGTTTCCTGGAAACCAAGGATAACTGTGACGTATTAGGCAATAGACGTCATGCTAGTTATTACCATGGAGAACGTGTGTTTTATACGACCTCTGTGGCGACGTTATCATAATGCACTATGCATCAGTCGGGGGTCACTGCAAGTGAAGTTGTTGTTGTTGAGTATCCTAACCCTTTGGGTAGTCGTGGTCGAAATCCCATTGGTCAGAAAACCATAGAATCAGGCTACGGTGGGTACGAGTTCAAAGAGTTGAGTCCTAAGCCTAGACCTGAAAGCATCACATTTCAGTACGCATTTCTCTCATCCAATGATAGCCGTCGAAAATGTTCGCCGTTACATCGAAAGGACATATTACACACTTCAGAAATGACCTAAATATCATTCTGCCACGAAGGCAGGGATCTTGTACAAATATTCTGATGTCATTTTTTTCTGCGTTTAAATACAACTCAAACCAGTCTATTCGAACGGTCCATTAACGCTTTTATCGAAGCGACGACTGAAGTGGAGGAAGTCGACATACAGTTTCCCTCGGACATCATGTCTGATACGACCAGTGACAGTGTTTCACTGTCACTGGGTTCCGTGTGTATAACTAACCTGCTATGTGTATCTGTTCATTTAATAAAAGGTTTATGTATATCTATATACCCTGCCAGCAGTTTTCACGGGCATTAGGTGGAACCTACGTGGGCTTTATATGGGCCCCATATGAGAATATTGGTCCTGTATGGGCTCCATGTGGCGTGTTGGCAGGGTAGTGGCTCTATACATAGACAGGTTATTATCTACACAAGTACATGTAATATTGTATGGTCACACAAAGGGTTGTTGGCTTAGCTGCAGTGGCCTTGATTATGTAGTGCATTTGTTATATGCAAATCCGCTATATTAATGCTTGGTTACCTACATGCAGTCGCTTGACGGTACAAAGATATTTTCCACGCCCTTTTCCAGTGAGTCCAGCCAGCTTGCATACCTATGCAGCTCATATAGGACCCATATTACCATATGGGACCCGTATAGAGCCCATATGGGTCCCGTGTAATGCCCATGGAAATGCTGGCGGGACGTTTATGGGCATGCTGACAAGATGCGCGTATGATGAAACCTCTTACCCTTCTGCTGAAACCTCTTACCCTTCTGCTGAAACCTCTTACCCTTCTGTTAAGTAAGAGACCTGAAAACCTTCTCATTCTGTCTTCGTAGGCAAAAGTATGAAACTTAAAAATTAAAAGAACAACGAGCCGAGTATCATCTAATCTAATCTAATCTAATCTAATCTAATCTAATCTAATCTAATCTAATATAATCTAATCTAATCTAATCTAATCTAATCTGAACATTTGTAAAGCGCTTCTCACAGCAAGAGCTATTCAGAAGCGCTCTCAGCGTGACAGGCCCGAGAAAAGAGAAAGGTGATGACGATGATGATGATGATGATGATGATGATGATGATGATGATGATGATGACGTGTGGATCATTTACATGTCAGGGGTTGGGTCGGGAGAGCTTCTGAGTAGATAATCTTGAAGGGGCGCTATATAAATCTCTGAAATGAATGAATGAATGAATGAATGAATGAATCACGCCACTGACTATAATAATTTATTACTATCGATGTTGTGCCAGCTTGACTTGCCACCACCTTTCCAAATGAAAGATTTTTGTATATATGATCTTCTGTTGCTTTAATGTTATTATGTAACACTGCTTTGGAAGATGGATCGGTTCCAACTTCTCAGAACGGATCAATAGTTTGCTGTCCGTTAAGCGTTATGCCCTTGATATTAGTGTCATGCCAATTTATTATCGTAGTTTCCTCTTTGGGGCTTTAGATTTTGTAGTGTGCCGGACATTGAGACACATTTCCATGGTCCAGTTGTAGAGGTTGGCCATGGAGGAGCTGCTACAGACATTAATTTTGAGGCGTTTCGCACCTGGATTTCTGAAGTGACGGTTTTATGGCTTTCTCATCAAAAGACTGGGTTGGGCCTACACTGGCTATACGTTTTGCCTGGGGTACAGGCAGTTAATAATTTCTTTGTAATTCATTCTGAAGGTAACTATACTCATTTCAGTGACAACAGATTTTATGTTCGAGCTATGGGCGAGAGAAAGAGAGAGAGAAAGACAGACAGACAGACAGACAGACAGAAAAAGATAGTGATAGAGACAGATACAGAGACAGACAGACAGACAGACAGAGAGGAGAGGGAGAGGAGAGGAGAGGGAGAGGGAGAGGGAGAGGGAGAGGGAGAGGAGAGGGAGAGAGGAGGGAGAGGGAGAGGGAGTGGGAGAGGGAGGGAGAGGAGAGGGAGAGGGAGGGAGAGGGAGAGGGAGAGGGAGAGGGAGAGGGAAGAGGAGAGAGAGAGGGAGAGTTGCAACCGTGAAGAGGCTACAACTCTAAACTTCAGTTTAGGATCGTTGCAAATAATAATCGGTTCTATTATATAGGTCCCTGCATGTATTACTGCGTTACGTTACTGCACAGCACAGAAAGTTGCTAGGGTTTGTGTTTCTTGACACCAAGTATTAAGAAATGGATGTGACGATACTGGTTACCATGGTGACCGTGTGTCCAAAACACTCTTGCAATGCGAATAGCAGCTGACAAGCAATAATGAATGTGGCTTGTACCGTTTATGTAAAAGCCCATCATAGGCCTTTGTCTAGGTCTGTGTTCTACCTAACCTAATCTAATCTAATCTAATCTAATCTAATCTAATCTAATCTAATCTAATCTAATCTAATCTAATCTAATCTAATCTAATCTAATCTAATCTAATGTTATCTAGTCTAGTGAATGCAATAGCGCCGTCATCATAATGCACTAAGCATCAATCGATGGCAGGGGCGTCTACACCATGTAAACCTTGGAGCAAATGCTCCATCCAAGAAATAGGGGGAAGACCTCATTGCGAAATTAGGGGGAAATTCAATTTTTTTTAATTGTCGTACCATGGGAAGGGGAGCGGAGGGTAGTTGCTCCAATGACTTAGGGGGATAGACGCCCCTGATCGGTGGTCACTGCTAAGTTGTTGTTGTCGTCGTTGTTGTTGTTGTTGTTGTTGTTGTTGTTGTTGTTGTTGTTGTTGTTGTTGTTGTTGTTGTTGTTGTTGTTGAGGATTCTAATCCTTTGGTTAGGCGCGGTCGAAATCCCATTGGTCAGAAAACCATAGAATCAGCTGGGCTACGGTGGGTAAGCGAGTGTAAGGAGTGTAAGGAGTTGAGTCCGTAGCTTAGACCCTAGGATTCTATATTAAAGTATTGGTTACTCGTGAAAATATCGTGTACTTCCGGTTTAAGGCTACGAGCCTGGCGCCCCTTGGCGATGCGGGTGTAAGAAGGGTCCATGGACATAAAAAAGCATGGACGACCTGATGTGTTGTTCAGCGATTAATTGCACGAATTTGAGGAAAATCAAATCAGGATAATTTTTCTTTCAGTTTCTAAGGATCAATGAAAGGTTAATAATAACAAATGTAAAGCTATTTTCAATGACGTTCAGTTAAATAATCTAAACTATGGAGATAGGCGTTTAGCATGGTAAACACGAGGTTCTACACCTTTGTCGCTAGGTGGCCAGGCTCCATGGACCGCCATTTTCTGTCCAACGCGCTTACATAAGGAGATTCCAGTCCTGTGTATGATAGGTCTTTGGCTTAGACCTGAACGAGACCAAAAGAACCCAGCCGAATGCACAGAGTGGGGTGACGATGCCACGGTGACTGCTTACAGCAGACATTACATTTCAGTACGCATTTCTCTTAGCCAATGATAGCCGTCGCAAATGTTCGCCGTTACAACGAAAGTTAATAATACACTTCAGAAATGACCTATATAATCATTCTGCCACGAAGGCAGGGATCATGTACAAATATTCTGAGTGTTTTTTTTAAACAGTCTTTTCGAACGATCCATTTACGCTTTAATCGAAGCGACGACTGAAGTAGTGGAAGGTCAACATGCAGTTTCTCTCAGACATCAAGTCTGACAAATGACCTGTGGCGGTGTTTCACTTTCACTGGGTTCCGTGTGTATAACAAACATGCCGAATGCGTCTGTTCATTTAATAAAAGGTTTATGTATATCCATATACCCTGCCAGCAGTTTTCACGGGCATTAGGTGGGACCTACGTGGGATTTATATGGGCCCCATATGAGAATATGGGTCCTGTGTTGGCTCCATGTGGCATGCTGGCAGGATAGTGGCTCTATACATAGGCAGATTATTATCTGCACAAGCGACTGTATTGTATGGTCACACATAAGGCTGTTGGCTTTGCTGCAGTAGCCGTGTTTATGTAGCGCATTTGCTATTTGCAAATCCGCTATATGGATATGTGGTTAACTACTTACAGTCGGTCCTTCCAGCGAGTCCATCTCCTGCCAGCATGCCCATATGTAGCTCATATAGGACCCATATTACCATATGGTGCCCGTATAGAGCCCATGTGGGTCCCATGTAATGCCCATGGAAATGCTGGTAGGGAACGTTTATGGGCATGCTGCCAAGTTTCGCATATGATGAAACCCATATATCGCTTTCTGTCAAGTAACGGAGCTGAAAACCTTCTAATTCTGTCTTATTAGACACAAGTAGGAATGTAAAAATTTTAAATAGCAACGAGCCGCGTTTGATGGTGGCTTAGATCCGTAGATCTTTTACGTCTCATCACGCCACTCAGGGCTTGACCCAAAGGAGGGGGAGCCAATCCGGCCATGGCTTCCCATTTGAAATTTGCACAGGATCTGCCCCATCAGCACGAAGTAGACGATGATCACTACGTGATCTTTTGTGGAGAAAATAAAATGACGAAATATAAATGAAATGATCGACTAGAAGCTGACAACTTAACTTGATTTGTTAGTTCATTGCAAAGAGTTTGGTTGTTGTTAGTTGTTTAAGAGTATCTTGCTTACTTACTTCATAGTTGAAAGTGTACAGCGAGGCGCAGTCACCAAGCACCACAAACTGAGTCACGTCATTCAAGCATTTGATATGTCTATTATAATAGTACTAGATGTTTGCCCGTCATAAGACCGTGAAGTTTAACATGCTCAGCGCTCCCCTCTTTTCTCCACTTCCCTTTCCCTTGCTCTACTTTTCCCCTCTACTTTCACTCCCACTCCTTTCCCCTGCCTTCTCCCCTTCCGGTTCCATAACCTCCCATTCCTGTTTTCCCCTCCCATCCCCTACCCCTATTCTACCCCTTCCCACCCCTTCTCCACCCCTCCCCTCATACAGCCCTTCCTTTTCCCTCTTAATCACCGTCCTTTCTTCTTTACTGACACTCCTCTGCCCTGCCCCTTCCCACCCCTCTCCCCATTCCCTCCACCTCCGTCTCCCATTCCGCTCCTCCCTTCCTCCTCCTCTCCTCATTTCCCTCCCCACTCCCTCTTCCGGCCCTCCATCTCTCCTCCCTACCTGCAACCCACCGTCCATGAACGTCTGCATAATAGCTATGCTCCGTCAGTCCGTTGTTGAGAAATATATTGTGTTGCTATGACAACGTTCTCTTGCGTGACGTCACAATATTTTGACGTTACACAAAGAACTTCGGCTAGACAATAATTATAACACCTCACACGCGCATACACATTGCACACACAAGCATTTCTTTTCGTTTATATTATTAATATGATTATCATAATTATATAGTACAATTAATAGCTATGTAAATGCTGTCAATTTCGAAGGGGTTTGCCCCTGTAACCGCTGGCCATCAACTTTCCCATGGATAAGTAATCTAGGCACCTCTGGGGATGTTGCCCTGGGTTGTATTTCCCTCTAGATAAATGTGACAAAATAATATTAGTTTTCAGAAGTTGTTGACATTACAATGTTTAATGAACTGTTACAATATACAGGGTGGGCCAGAAGTATTTGTTCAACTTTGAAGGCCTATAACTTAGGCAGTTTAGCAAGTAAGTGTATGCTTAATGCATCAAATTAAAGGTTGTTATATCAGCTATAAGTCCGACAAATTTCATTACGGTATCTTGCGCTACGCGCCATATAATTATTGTGTACCGCACCTACCTTGTTTTCTGACGTAAACAATAATTTCATCATGGCGCCGTTAACAGAAGATGACAGGACTTTGATTCGAATTTTAAGAATTGAAAAACATTTAAATGCATATCAAATGATGAATGAATTTCCTGCTAGAAACTGGAGTAAAACAATCTCAACCGATTAATTAGACAAATTGACGCGAGTGCAAGTTCTAAACGTAAACCTGTTACTGGCCGTCCTCGTTCGGCACGTACCGCTGACAACATCGCTCGTGTAGCTGAATTGATCTGTAGCCAAGAGGATAATCCAGGCACAAGCAAAAGTCCTCGTGAGATTGAGCGCGAGACAGGAATATCGCGAAGCAGCGTACGGCGTATTGCTAAGAAAGATTTAAATTTAAAAATTTTCCGTCGTCGTGAGGTTCAACAACTGTCAGATGCCGATACTGTAAAACGATTGAATGCCTGCAAGCGACTCAAACTGCGCATGACACCAGAGAAGATCAACAAAACTTGGTTCTCTGACGAGAAAATATTCACTGTCCAAACACCAACAAACAGTCAAAACGACCGTGTCTATGCAAGTGTTAATCACAAACGTGATGTCACACCAGCTCGACTTCTGAAAGGCCGTAAACACTTTACTCAAAGCGTCATGGTTTCAGTGGCTGTCTCCAATCTCGGCAAAACTGCTCCATTCTTTGTGACACCCAAGGCCAAAGTGAACAGCGTGTACTACTGTGATGAGGTACTTGGACGTGGATTACTGCCAGATATGCGTTTGAAGTCTGGAAATGATTTCGTTTTTCAGCAAGACGGAGCTCCCGCTCATCGTTCTCGTCATACCGTGGAGTTTTTGAACGCGAACGTTCCTGAGTTCATCGAACCACATAACTGGCCGCCTAATAGCCCTGACTTAAACCCCGTTGATTACTCAATCTGGGGTGCTTTGCAGCAACGGGTTTATCGTGAACGGATAGTAAACGTCGAGCATCTGAAGCGCGTCATCACTCGTTGCTGGACTGAGCTCAGCCAGGAACTCATCAATGGAGCCATAGATCAATGGGCACGTCGCATTGATGCAGTCATTCGAGCTCGTGGAAGACACATTGAATATTTATTTGATTAAATAATTCTTGGATTTCTTAATGGCTATCAATGATGCAAACTTGCAAAGACTAAGTTTCCCAGTATTGTGTTTTGCAAGATAGACGAATTAAAATCATTGTAAACTGATACATATTCAGTACAGTAGTTTTACGCAATTATTATTAAAGCTAAAAATGTAAATTTTTGAGCAGTTGTAGCTGATATAACAACCTTTAATTTGATGCATTAAGCATACACTTACTTGCTAAACTGCCTAAGTTATAGGCCTTCAAAGTTGAACAAATACTTCTGGCCCACCCTGTATAATATTACTTTGCTGTGGAATGACCTGCCTGCTATAACTCGTGCTGTGATGCTATCTGGGGGCACTAATGTTTCTGCTCGTTCTCTTCAGACTTTTTTCGAGGGGCCCTTCGCACTGGAAGCGCTTCTGATTAGGTTGTACTGCGAGAGGCGCTTTATAAATCCGTAAATAGAATAGAATTACGTAGGCCTACTCTTATATGATATATTGATACTGTAATAATAGATGATACTATCATATTATATTTAGTATAATCTGCTATTAATATTTGTACAAATATTATATTTCTACAACTTGACTCCATATGGCTTCTCGTAGTAGACCTATGTCGATTTCTCGATTATGACGTCAGTCAACGCTAATTTTGGCTAGCTTAAGGGAATCGGCAGCCTTAACAATTATGTTAATGACGTCATGCAAGCTTCATTTCACAGTACGACTTCAGCTGTGATAGGCTACACAAAAGTAAACATCGATATCTATATTTAGAATACATAGCTTTGGGGTCAAGGTCGCTTATCGATTGTGACTTCACTGTAATCTGAAGGAAACATACGTCATAGGTCTCTAGCGCTTATAATATATCTCATTGCAAGTTGTAGAGGTTCGCCTTACAGGAGATGTTGCAGACATTGGCTATAAGTTTTGCCTGGGATACAGACAGTTATTTGTAATTCAGCCTAAAGGTAATGATACTCATTTAAGTCATTTTAGTGACTACAGATTTTATATTCGAACCATGGGCAGAAATTTTCGCAAGGCAGAAACATGCAGTACAAAAATCTTTTAAAAAAGAAGCAGAAATCATGTTAACTTGTCCGTTATCCCATATGGTACCTCTGAGCTTAAATATAGGAATATGGACGAATGATGGATTAGGTTGGCACCCATTTTGTTTGCAATATCCACTGGCTGAAGACCGTGTTCAAAATGTTTGCAATATGAAATGCTCTGTTCGTGTTTGCTTTAGTGCTGTTCAGTTAAGAATAAAATTAGCCGCCTGCACCATTAACATATGGAAACGGGTCAATCCCTAATAAGCAGGTCAAACGACTCTTCGAAGGGTTGCCATTTTGACACCTCAACAGTATTAGCTGCTTTCTATTATAGGCCTACTAGTGAAAATGTCTGTAGCATTTATATATTGGTGACCCAATGAATGGCTCAAACCTTATGTTAAATCAGTTAGTGCACCGTTACATACTCTATTATTCGTAGACATAGATTTCATCCACATTTAACGGGCAATAATCTATCATTCAAATGCTATGCTATGGCTCTTAGAAAAGACGACTTGACTACTGTATTTCACTTCCGAGTGGTACCTCTGAGAGCGATTTTGCAGAAATTAAAATTGGTTCAGAATTTTCTGGCCAAAGCCATAATAATGATCCTTAATATTAACATATTGCACTAATATCGCATTCACTAAATGTCATTTCTGTAATATATCAATCAGGCCTAGACTTAGCACTGATCTGTTTCACCTTAGTTGTGCATCGTAGCTACATGTAGACTTCTGATTACCAGTACCTGATCTATCGGATGGGTTTCTGTTGGACATTTCCAAATGGATGTCGAGTTTTGACTACGGTGTCACGTGAAGCGATCATCGATTGATGCCCTGTGCGCTATTATATAGGCGCTATAGAAGTCATTATTAGATTATTATTAGGCAAGAGGCTTTGCGTTTTATTCTGATTTGCATATGATTGCTGTGAAGGCACGTAATGGGGAAATTCGCAGAGTATAGTTTGGCCACCATGGCATCTTGAAGAGCATTGCGCTTCATGGACAATATCTTGTACAACTCTGGTGCTGAATTGAAATGGCGAGAGTAACCGTTTTCTTCTTGCGAATGCAGCTGTGCCTTCAGTCAGTAAACCGTTGTCTTTTGACCCGAGGACAACAGGAATATACGCACGTTGATTCTACAGGTTAGTAATCCAAGAAGTAGGCAAGCGAAAGTCTTAAGATGGTCGTGGTTTCTCCTGGGTCAACATCCCATGTGTGATGGTTCCATAGTTTCTTGGTTCCTAGATGTTAACCAGTTGTATCTGTGAAGGTATTTTAGAGGAAGATCTTTCAGCAATGCTTTCGCCAAGCTAGCTGCGTCTTCCGTCGTTAGCTTTCTCCGTCTTCTGGTGATGGTGAAACTCATCTGAGCGTATACGGGTGTCAACAGTGCGACGCACTTCCCTACACTTTATTCCTTGGCTCCTCCTTGCTAGGCCTACGGTAAATGAAAGCCTAATTTTAAGGTTATTAGATCCTTCTATGGGCCTACTACTCTGGTCGAAATCCAAGATCGGCTGCGAAGTCTTCTTCAGTCCTTCGGGGACTTGTTCATTTTGCGATCCACAGGATTCTCCAACGGTGCTTCTTTTTCGGAGCCCGTGTAACATGCTTGAGATATCTCGGTGTGAGTCAATGGACTGTGGAAGAGATTGGTACTGTTGCCGCTGTCCTTTCAGTCTCTCTATATCATCATTCACTTTGGAATGACTGGCAGCTGAATTAAATAACGGATGTATCTGAATCTACCATCTATGCATCTTATTCAGCTACGGTCTGTCATCCCCATTCTTTTATAAGAGTAACTTGTAGCAGAGACCCAAATATAATAGATGACTATAAATCAGCCAATATTTGCACTTAAAAAAGTATGAATGTAAGAGTTTGTAGAAATTAAACGATTTTGGAACAAGTGCTTTTTTCAAAGGGTTGTGACCGTTTTCACTCTGCAGTACTCTGGACTTTGTTTCCAAATTAACTTCTACAGACGATATAAATATGCTGTCCTTGTAGATATCGTATACCATTCAGGAGAATTGTTAAAGTATCAGTAAGTATATTTAATTTTATTTATACTTTATATCTCAATTGCTTATGCATGATCTAATCGAGAATTATAGGCGATCGTTAGTTCCATGTTAGAGTGAATAAAATTAATGTTTTAACAGCGATTAAAATGAATGTTTTAATTTAATTTGATCAAAGGATCGAGCGATCATATACACATCTCCTCAGTATCTGGCTTCCTCTTTAAAAAGGTCAGTGTTAAGATGAGACTTTAAATTCGCAAAACAAATAATTATGGACACTTTGGCTGGTTTTGTTTTCTCGATGTCTGCTTTCCTTTTCCTCTTCTTTATCCATTCTTCGGAACTCGAGCAACGACGCCCTTGTCGTCGATGAACAGTTTTACTCTGAAGGGTTTAAATGTGTCAGGTTCGTTGCTGTCGGCGCCATCTTCCACAAATTCTACCTGCAATGGAAATAGCAGTCTATTCGTTAGAGGAAACAACACAGACAACGCAAATAGATGCACAGTGTTAGGTGGTTCCTCACTGACACTTGAATTTAAGTGGTTTAGCAGGCCTGACACCAATTGACCCCCACTAATTGAATTGAGGCTGGAGCTGTTTTAATCTTGTTTTTCTATTGTCAATAAGGACAAGTAGGCCTACAAAGCACGCTGTAGTCATCTGCCGTAATGCTACGACCTTCGATAGTAATAATAACTATTTGTAACGTTTCTATCCACAGTATTACGTCCTTCGATAACAAAAAGAATGTGATTTGTAACGTTATCTCCGTATAATTAGTAAAGCATTTCCGTCACCTAACTTGCACATTTCTATGCAGCAGTGACTATTTTAATCTTGTAACTCCAAATCGTTTTGACAGCGCTTTGTCTCCAAATTGTTCTCTGCGGTGCTTCAGACGCTGGATTACATAACCGGATGCCGTAGTCTGTTTGCTACCTTACCAGTGATTTGTGCAGTTGCAACATCGCATCTTTGCTCTTGCTACACCTATGCTGGATTAAGACTGGATAGATTAATTGGGTTGCATTAGTCTTCTTGCGCTTCAGTACATTGCTCTAAAGAAATTGCAGATTTTCACAATGAAGCACATGTGCCATAGATATCTTAGTTATAATCAGTTAACAGAGAAGACTTTTAGTGTATTATATTATTTGTTCTTAAGTTCTACTATGTGTGAAACGGGCCTGGAGATGATGTAACTACTGCGGACGTTTCAATTATTCGAGGAAAGAGGTTAAAGAATGTGATTAAAATGTTAGTAGGCTACAATGATAGCCTAAAACTATGAGAAGCATGACTTACGAAGACTTCTGGAGATTTTCTTAAGATCAATTTCTCGGCGTCTTTAAATTTCTAAAACGGTACAAACATGTTCATTATATTTGTCTTCCCTTTTTTTAACCTAACACCTCTATGTGCCAAATCATAAAACTAATAAATGTAGAATTCAGTATAAGGTTTTCGTTACTTCATTCGAGTCTTTAACGTTAACTAATTAACCAAGGCATATAGGCTTATGCTTATTCATTCAATCATTCATTTCAGGAATTTGATATAGCGCCACCTCAAGAAACCTCAGAGGCGCTCGCAGCCCAACCACGGCAGTAAAAATTAGACTTTAGCACTTATAAAATGCAGGAGCACTACCCCTTGGCAGTAGGCGAATCTCTAATGGGAAGCCATTAAAAATGGGGGGTCCAACAACTGAGGAGGAGCGGCGTTGCCTAATTGAGGAGCGACCCCGAGGGACTAAGAGTTCTCCCCAGCAGAAGATCCGAGGGCTCGACGACCCAGCTGTATTAGAGACCGGACGAAAAAAATTGCGGCTTGAGTTCCTGAACCTATCTCTTCCTCTGTTTCGGAAGAGCCTGATGCACATTTCTTTGTTAGCCATAGCACTGACTTGGGTCGGGGGCGCCTCTGAATCGCTGATTGGCGCTTTTATCAATGTTCAACTATACAATTACAATTGTAAACATCATGTTACCATTTCATATACACCTGAACGGCCGAAGCAGTCGATATGTGAGACAAAGAAGACGCATAATCTCTGTGGAATCAATCCACCTTTATAGCGAATAAACTAACGTCGTTGAAACGTCTTTGGCGCCTTAGAATAACGTTTGTAGCCTATACTAACGTTTACACAACGCTATGCAAACGTCTGTGAATTGGACATTAATACGTTATCTTAATATTGAAGGGGTTTCTATTAACGAACTAATATATAGGTTCCACTGGTACAAGACGCAGTTGATCTGTGTGGAAACGAACTAATCCAATCCACCTTTAGACCTTTATAGAGAATAAAACGCGGCCACTCTGCCAATGTACCAGGAAGTTCTTCATTTTCCTATAAATCGCAGCCTGATCGCTCTATGAGCTGTTCATTGCATAGCCTATCTCTTTAGAAATTCCTAGAAATGTCCGGTTCCGGTTCACGATTTTAATCTAGTCCAAACGAACCTGACGGAATAATTTTATCCTTATACTGCACGTAATACTGCTAAGACTTGCATCAATTCGTGATCGCTAGTAGGCCTATGCACAGTCGAAATACGTGCAAAAATCAGATTTAATGAAGTCGAAAATCATACAGCCGATTCAGAAAGGTTTAAAGACAGTCTACATGTTAAAAAATGCGCTCAGGAAATCGTATTCGGCGTGCTAGCGATGAATACGAATAAGAAATACACGAGACTGCAACATGTAGGAACAGGGCCGGATTAAGACTTTCGGGGGCCCTAAGCCAAGGGCCGGGTTAAGACATCCGGGGCCCTAACCGGAAAGCCATGGAAATTTGTTTCCCAGATTTTGAAGAAAAACCAGGTTTATTACTTTGAAAATTTTTTTTATGACCTTTTTTTGGCTTTTCCATCGTTTTTCCAGAAGAAAATTGTCAAATAGGACCTTTGTACCCATCTGATTTATTATTTACTGACAGTTGGGACCCCTCAAAACGTTGTGGGGCCCTAAGCCATGTCAAATAGGACCTTTGTACCATCTTATTTTATATTTCCTGACAGTAACTGTTGTGGGCCCTCAAAACGTTGTGGGGCCCTAAGCCATGGCTTATTTTGCTTATAGGTTAATCCGGCTCTGTGTAGGAAGACGACGAAGAATGTGTGGAAGAAATTCGTAAAGGCGCTACGACTGGTTAGTCTGCACAGATGCCTAGCCAGGGACAATTTCGTGTGGGGTTTAGTTTTCGGAGGGTAGGTTCCATTGCAGTGGCGTAAAGAAGGGGGCAGAGGGGGCAACTGCCCCCGGGCGCTGCACAAGGGGCGCGCAAAATTAGCTTTCAGTGGTACACACTACACAGTAGGCCTACTATGACAAGAACGATTAAAAGTCACCAAAAAGATTTAAAAGGGGCGCAGTCATCAACTCTTGCCCCCGGGTGCTGAAACCCTTCGTTACGCCACTGTTCCACTGAATATGGTCGTATTTTTCTACATTTTTAGTTTTTAATAACAGGAATGCATTAATTTCGGGTTTTTAAACCGTAAAACCACCCCTACATACGCCCATGAGTCTACATTTCTTGCATTATTATCAGAAGGAGTTCAAAAGATGACTCAATGTGTAAAAGTAGTTCTAAACCATTAAGTATTAGGCCTATATAACCAAGAAAGAGATTTATCAAAGATTAGAGTATACTGTTTAAGCTCACCCTTCCAACGACCTCTGGCCAAGTCTGGTTACGCATGCTTGAAGAGTCTACAATTCGGAAATTTCACAATTTTACCATATTCAATGATTATAGATTAATCTAAAAACTTTCTCCAAGAAATACCAAACCTGATCAGTTCAGAAAATAGTTGATTTAACTGTCTATGAGGAACATTAATAAACATAATAATAATAATAATAATAATAATAATAATAATAATAATAATAATAATAATAATAATAATAATAATAATAATAATAATAATAATAATAATAATAATAATAATAATATAATAATAATAATAATAATAATAATAATAATAATAATAATAATAATAATCTTTTCTTTAATAAGCGCCTGACAAACGCACTGCGCTGTACATTTACATGTTATGCAATTGAAATCTTAACTACTAACAGAACAGACAGCTTGCAATACAACGGCGCTAATAGCAGCCTACAAAGCATATCCTCCCAACGGGGGCTCGAACTCGGTACCTCTCGGTCTCTGTGCCAGATATGTTATCCAAAGCGCCACGGGCTTAAATGTCATGCCAATGAGACCTTGAAGGACCTTCAATATTTTTAGATTTTCTTAGCATCTGCCTATTATAATTGACTTCAGTTAGCCAAAATGAAATTTTCAGTAGGATGCGACTTTACGTTTTCTAGAAATGTGCATAGACTCCTAATATTTCTTGATAGGCTATACAGACATGTTGGCCTATAATTGTAACAAAACATTTTTCTTGGCGCCCTTCCAGAACCTTCCAAAAGCGCTTCTCAGGCGATTAACCAACTGATCTTAACAAGTGCGACTAAGAAGCGGATCTCAGAAAGTGCGACTAAGGTAAGCAGAAATTATGTGTGAGCAGAATTACTTATGTATATATATATCAAGGAATATTTCTGAAAGAGGACTGTGGTGCAAGAGCCAGATGAGAAGGTAATAGTGGGTGGAACCGAGTAACCCGCATACAAACTCTCAGTACCTCAGCCAAGAGACAGAGGTACCGATGGTTTGTTCCTCGCGTTGTCCTGTTCCTGTTGGTTTGCGGTGCGTCCTTATATCTTTGTCCCTCTCCCACTCGCTATCTGTCTCTATCGACATCTTCTCTCGTGATTAATAGAGTTTTTAAAATGACTCACCTCCAACTTTGTCGCTCTTTTCGGTAGATCGACTCTGAGAATTTTTCGTGGCTACAGTTAAGAATCAAGCAAACAGCAGCCTTTGCAGACAATTTAATATAGAGATCTAATATGCGCTTAAGTTCAAAGTGGTATTCATCAAAACTGCTCGAGAGTTGTTAGTTTCTCGAGGCTGCACGAAAGATGCAATCAAACAATTCTTTTAGCTGTGCTATTAAGCCAAGTTAATTCAATAATTATTAGAAACAAAACCCGAATTATAGCGTAATTTTATTAGACTCGTGAATCTTGCGGTAACTGCAAGTCATGGGACAAAAAGTAGAGGTTCTTTAAATCACAAAAAACTGAGTCATATAGGTTTAACCGGCATTATTTGAGCGATAGTTAGTTTTTCTGCATACCTCGAATGCTAAGAACTCAGTTTTTGTTTGCTTATTGAAATCATTTTGATTGATTGATGGTTCGGAATGGTGGCTGGAATTTGCGATTAACTAAATCATTATTTGTCTCTTTTATATCTGACTCACTGACGGACTAGCTAACCGTTCATTCCGC
>JACEVL010001382.1:0-41753 GCA_020284085.1 Aporrectodea caliginosa
AATTTGCATCGATGCAACACTATAATGCAGTAATATCTTATAATCGCACATTTTTTCGGCACTGTGCCGTTACTTTTTAAATTCCTTAAAATCAATAATTATGTATACGAAAAATTAAAATTTCACTTTAATATGCAAGAAATAAAAAAAATGGCGTCCAAAAGTACCTGAAAGTGTCCTAAAGTGTCCGTATTTCACATTCACTAAGGTAGACAAAAATAATCCAAGCTGGTTCTACGTTTTCCGTAGAAAAAGCAGCGTAGAATAGCCTTGGTGTGTGTCATACCCCAACTCACCTCCAAAGGGTTAAGAATGTACTTGGTACTCGTGGTCACAACCTGTAGTGTTGAACGCTTATTTTCTAAGATGAAGTTAATTAAAAACAGGGTTTACACAAGTATGACACATAAGGGACTTAGCCTCTTTGCGGTGTTGAGCATTGAGAGTGATATTTACGGCAATTAGATTTTAATCAGTTTCTTGATGACTTTGCCATTAGAAAAGTGTGCAAAGTGTCTATTTGGCTTACTCAGATTTAGATCTAACTGTAGGCCTGAACGAACTAATTAACTGACTCCAGCTATTATTTTGTTGTTAGTTTGTGGATCCCCCTTATAGCTATTTTTACTTTGTCTTTGTTTGTCTCCATTAAAAAATGGGTTAAAATAGCCTAAGCCTAAAGCTTAAACTTTTGTATTTGAGAAATTACTTAATTCCTACTAATATTATAGAAGACACTTGATTTATAATCAAAATGATCTTCCCAATTTATTTTCATTTGCATGAAATTAAAAAAGTCAACAATTTTAAACATTGTTTTTAGTACTTTTGCCTGTATGACATGTTGTTATCAGAGGCGGAACTACCATGAAACTAATGAAGCTGAAGCTTCAGGGCCCCAGGGCCTCAGAGGCCCCAAAGACAGTGTTAAACTGATGATGTCGTATTAAAACGATGATGTTGACCACACTTTAGTAAATGAGTGTTATCAATTTAAACAATATTTTGCATCTTAGGAAATCCCGGAACGCAGAAGAAAACACGCCATTTAAAATTCTTTAGCTTTCTTTGTAAGCAAAACCTAATTGAAGTGTTCCACCAATTTTACTAATGCGCTTAAGCTGTTAAACAGAAAGGAATTTTTCAAAGCTGTCCTTTTTAAAGAACAAATCTCGAGCTTCCATGCACGATTGAAGAGCTCCAAAATTCGATTTTCTTTATACATTTTGCCTAACAAAAATGACATTGCAAGGAAGCTCTCATTTAAGAAAACTTTACGTCAATGTGTTGCTAGAAAAGCCAGGAAAGAATATATTTGTTTAAATGCATGATGTAGGGCCTACTTAAAGAAATTTTCAAAAGCGTCTTCCATGTCTAGTAGGCCTATAGTAGTTGCAAAGGTAGACGGACATAATCCCCTGGACATAATCCCCCGGGATATAGCCTAATCACCCGGACATAATCTCAAGGCTAGGACATAATTTCCCATTCTAGAATATAATCACCCACAGAGCTTCTCATTTGAAAATAGAAGGCGATTTGAAAATCGATCGCACTGGATTGAGTAGGCGATCGATGCGCGGTCGACCTCGGGACATTTTGTGTGCAGCGTATTTTGTGTAGGCATATCGTATTCGTATTATTTGCATATTGTATGGTTGTCCATTATCTGCAACGCTTATTAACCGACGATAAGCCTCCTCTGCTTGTCGATGCAATGCTGTATCGTTCCTAGCCTGAACATTCACAAGTAATGTAAATTAGATAAATTAAATAATTGTCTGGCTCCAGGTTCCTCTTGGAGTCTAACTCATCGAGCGCGATCGATTTTCCGATCGACCAGACCTTTGCTAGGCGATCGACCAAGGAGATCGATCGCTTCAAATGAGAAGCTCTGTCACCCCAAGCTCAGCCAAGTAAGATGGATAGACTTGTACAACAATGTACATTATATCCAAAAACATCTAGAAGAATATTTCTTCTGGAAAAGTTCATCACATAGCCCACTAGTTGGAAGAATTTGTCAAAAATTTACAGCGATGGCGAACCTTTTCTTAAGGTGCGTGTCAAACTGCCGCTAAACATTTTTAAAAATACCGTCGCGTGGCCTCATAATTTTGCAGCATAAGCTTAATAATATGAAAGACATTAGGTTCAACGATGGTTTTGAATGGTGTTACAAAAGCGTCCTTCATAAAAGAAAATGTGTATTCCTACAGAGACTTTGTATTTCTAAAGTTGAAATTTTGGGGAATTCTCCAAATTTCCGTGCCCCAAATATTTGAGCGCGTGCCACTTTGGGCACGCGTGTCATAGGTTCGCCATCTCTGGCCTAAGAATAGGCCTACATCAAGTTAATGTGTCTCATAGTTGTAGTGCCCATTTTGAGCACAACGTTTTAAAATGTGTCTAAGTCCGCGCCGCCTATCCTCGATGTATTTTTTCCATCACGCTGACTATTCCTTCGGTGTAAATTTAATTTTAGAAGTGAACGGCATTAAAATGACTAAAGTTAAGACCTAACAATAACAAGTCTTAAGTTTTGACCTGACTGACAATGACATTAATAACTCTTAAGTCTATGCCTTAGGCTCTAACGACATTAACGAACTGACATAACTAACACTGGCCATTTAAGGTTTATCAATTAAATGCAGAAACAGGCCAAGAATGCACAGAAGGAGTGATTATGTCCTGGATTATGCCTATGCAAAATCGGAGGGATTATGTCCGGGGGGTTATGTACAGCAACCAGTTGCAAAGGGACCCATAACTGTTCCAGTTTCAGGGTTCAAAATTGTAGATCCGCCTCTGTTGGTAAATTAAATTTGTGCACTGTCGTTTCATTTTGTTAAAGCCAGCACAAACTCCTTACGATAGGCAATGTTCTGTGACTCAGGTATTCAGGCAGAGATAATCTCCCGATTTCAATCAATCAATCAATATTCATTTATTCAACAGAGACAAGCTGACACAGACGCAACTTGGTTACAAACATTAGGCTATTCATTATTCGGTTAGGCAACCCCGCAGAGAATAGCTTAGTGGCATCTCATGAGATCGGGTAGTTAAGCTTTCTGAGTGTTACTATTGAAAAATATAGTAATAAGAAGCAGCTTATTCACTTAGTCAAAACTGTTCAGGTTCGGTTTCGAGACAAGATCTAAATTGCGGGTAGACAGATGTTGGATTAAAGACCGAAAAACCCATTGCCGTACATAACTGCATTTTCGCAACATTGGTATGTTGTAGAAAGATCAGTAGGCCTATGCATTCACTTAGGCAAGTTCACAAATTATTTTGGCACGACTACTGTATGCTGCCCCAGCATGGTGGGGTTACGTGACAGCAGCAGACCGCCAACGACTGGAACGGATCTTGTCCAAAACAGCTCGATTGGGATATATTTGTGAAGGAGGTGCCACAATGGAGATGCGGGTTGGTTTAACAGAGGACCGTCTCCTCAAGGCCATCGAGGGGAATCGAGACCATGTCTTGCGACGCCTGTTCCCGCCTCCGACCCAATACCATTATGACCTCCGCCCGCGAGCCCACGGTTTTGAACTGCCCTGTAAGGACGATAAGAACTTCATACCAAGGGCTTTATATAAGTATATTAACCATCTAAGCCAACAACAAATTTAAAACAAGACACTCTAAACCAGAGATGGGTAACTAATCGATTAGATGCTAATCGATTAGCTAATCGATTAGACAAACAGCTAATTCTAATTCTAATCGATTAGCTGTCATCTGAAGCTAATTCTAATTCTAAATTAGCAATTGCAGCTAATTGCTAATCAAAAATCGATTAGCTGATCGATTAGCTGTCTGAAAATTAAGCGTTCATTAAGAATGAGTTTAGTAATATTGAGTTTGAAGAATATACTTACTTACTTACTTATCTGAAGGCTGTTTCAAACTTCAATTATCTGGTCATGGCTCTATGTCCATTCTGCTCATGTAACACTGAAAAATTTTCACGTTTTCATGTTCTTCATCTCAATCATCACTGTGTTTCTGCAGTCTCAGCTGCCGTGGAACTTGTATTTACCTAGTTCTGCTGGCTACGTCGTAAACGCTAGGCGCAATAGGCTAAGTGATGCACTTATTCAAGATATGATAATTGCAAAATGCAATAGTGAGCTTAAGCAGTAGCAATGTCAATAACTGCAGCATGTATTGACCGATGTGGTGTTGCCTGTCGGTATGTGGACTGTTCTCACATATAGCAGTTGTGCAGCATTAGGTATTGTAATAAGCTACAGATTTAGGCATTGTAATAGGCTGCAGCTTTTTGTATTTTAATAGGCTACAGCAACTAGCTGTAGTAACTTGCTGTGCTTTGATTAAAATTTGACAAATTCATGAAGGAAATATATACACTGTATCAAACTATCGATATCTAATTCTAATTGCTAATCGATTAGCTGCTGATAATTCTAATTCTAATCGATTAGCTAGAAGCTTTTGCTAATTCTAATTCTAATCGATTAGCAAATTTCAGAGCTAATTCTAATTCTAATCGATTAGCAATTCTAGCTAATCATAATACCCATCTCTGCTCTAAACACTTTAATTAAATCTCTCTTTTATTTTCTTTTCACGAAAGATGCGATTTGTCATCTGGTGTGTCAATAAAACGAATATCATCATCATCATCATCATCATCAAAAGACATACCCGGAACAGGATACTTGCAACTAAATTAAAAATCTTGGATTAATTCTGAACCAATTATAGGCCTAGGCATAATTATTTAATAAAGTAGGCCTAATGGCAGTTAGCCTTAACTCGACAGTTCTCCCACAGATTTCTAATAAATCACAAAAAACTTTTATTTGTGAACTTTATTATCAATTTATGCAAATGAAAACAAATAATGCATTCATTTCAAATAGATGAAACATAATTACTTTACATCAAAAATTAAAATTAGGTGAATGTTGTTTTTGTCGCCGGTCAAAACAGTGAAACATTTATAAAATGAACATTAGCTTTTTATTAATTTCAAACCAACTGCCCTTTTTCTACTTGAGATGGTGCTTTAGACAATAATAAACAATAACTAGTTCTGTGAACTTGGTAAATATTGTAGTAAAAATAATATAATAATAGTAGTAGGCCTACTAATAATGATAATAAGAATAGTAGACGTCCTTTATTACGACTAGGAAGCAGAAGCAACCACTAAAACCGATACAAAAAAGAAAGTGCACAGAACTTTAACTAGAGTCTCCAGCAGTTAAGCTCACTGTACAGTGTGTACAAGTGTCATCAAGCTTGCTATAGGCCTAGAGTTGGGTAATGGCATTATGTTAATTCATGAATACCAAATCCAGGCATTTATTGAAATTAATAAGTATTTCAACAATAGTTTACGAATAGTCACATTTGAGAAAAGTACAAATCCAAATACATGTACAATTTATAACAATTTACATTCGCCAGAAAGCTAAATTTTTTTAAACCGGATATCAGAATTTCAGCAAACATTCAATTCATTCGAGTGCCTTGCTGATATGTCAAGGCATAGTTTTAGGCCTAATATTACTGCTACTTGTACTAATAGCAATAGCAACAGTGCCCAACTTATACCGTAATATAAATACTTAACAATAGCAATAATATTAAGTGTAACATCAGGGCATTTAGGTAAAAGCGTAGTTAATTATTTCAACGATTTTCATAATAACTGTCATCAATCCAGCATCTACTTAAGCACGATCCTCTTTATTAGCCACACTTTAATTGAAGCTAAAATTATTTTCATCAATCCGACTTCTATTTTGCAAGAATTCTTTTCGTCAATCCAACTTGTATTCGAACAGCGCCGAAACCCATACAATGGGAATCATAATACGATGCTGCTAAGCTACACGTTTAGGCCTACCGAATTCTTTTCATCGATCCAACTTCTATTTACGCAAAGAATGTTTTCATCAATCGAACTTCCATTTGCGGAAACAATTATTTTTATAAATCCAGCTTCCATTTACGCGACCAGCTAAGAGAAATAATAAATTACGCAAAAATACACGGCTACCTCTATCATGAATTAAATACGCTAAAATATAAAATACTTTTACCGGCATTTAATATAGGCGCTGCAAATACGATTACATATATCTATAGCTAAGCATGTGCGTTTGAAGACAGTTTAAAAAAATTATACGCTGTCAAAGGAACCACATCTCAAACGTAATTGGAGACTGGTCCAATATATGAGATGGAAAAAAGGGTTCGACTTGAAGTGCAGCAGCGTAATACCTGCATACTCAATTACTCATGGCGACAAAACACAATAATCGCCAATCCAGCTGATTTGACGCTAGAACATAAAGCTCTCTGGTGCAAGCTCGGGCAGTGGGTTCTGTCCACTGGGCAGTGCCGACAACTGACGCATGGTTTGGGTAAGGTTCAAAGACCTGATCATTGCATTCAAAGAAGCATGTTAACCTTAAATGTTATGAGATATCAATTTTTATGAATAGCAAGTAACCTGAGAATAACTTAGAACTATTGTTAAAAGGTTAGTTGAATGCAACACATCAAGTAGTTTAATCTAGCAGTAACAATATATAATATATATATATATATATATATATTGCGGATAACATCAATACTTCTGAGTATATGACACATGTACAATAACATCAGCTAATAACGAAGAATTTTCTTAAACGGATTGGGCATACGTGTACATATTATAGGCTAACAGTAATTGTATCAACATCACATACGTACAATTAACTGCATCACCCAATGTACATCAAATGTGCATTTAAAAACTTCATTACATGCAATCAAATGAAATTTCATTAAAATTAATTGTATTTGAATACAGGGTGGCTCCTGCAGATTCATGGGCAACAAAACACAACCTTCTGACTTGAGGCTGAACCACAGAGCTCCCTGTTGTAAGCCAGGGCAATGCACGAAGTTTGGGCAATTTTCAAAGAAAGCGGTTTATTGCGTACCAAGGAGAATGTAAACCTTACATGTTATCAGATATCAATTGCTGCGAATAAAAAGTAACTTGAGAACTTTTTTCCAATATTGTCAATAACATCAGGTTATAATAAAGAATTTTCTTAAAGAGATAATACATATACATATTACTGTATCATCGTCAGATACATGAACAGTTACATCACTCAATATCGACATTTAAAAAACTGCATTCAAATTAATTGTTAGGACAATTTGTAAATAAGCATCATGCACTATGTCAGAGACAACAGCAAAGACAACAGCAATAGCAATAAAATACTAATGACAATAATAGTGATAAAAATACCTCCATCAAGAGAATGAATATAGCATATTTGAGTACTTCACAAAAGCATTGTGCCTACAACTACTTAAATTTGCTGAACAGGTCTATTATTCCCCAATCTACAATTTTAATTGTGTTTCAATAAAGAGTCCGTGTTATGAAAGTAAAACTGTGCTAAACTAAACGTATTATCTAATAGGGTGGAGTGAAAAAAGCGAAAATTGGAAATTAAAAAAGTAATAGCAACCGAAAGTTGCCTTACGGTATGGGTTCAAAAAATGTCGAAAATGTTTTTCAAAATATTAATGTTTCCTCAGCTGGACAGAACATAAATTATAACAAATGAAGAAGTGCTGGGAATAATTGGAGAAGAAAGAGTCCTTATACGCACAATAAGAGAGAGGCAAAGGAAATGGATCGGGCACTCGCTGAGAGGAGACTCACTACTAAGAACGATCATTGAAGGAAAAATGGAGGGGAGGAAGACAAGAGGAAGACCAAGACAGATGATGCTGGATTGGATGATGACAAACGATTACAGGAAGCTGAAAGAAGAGGGCCAACAAAGAGAGGAGTGGCGACGTCGGACATATGAACCTGCCTAAGAGGCAGAGAACCATAAGAAGAAGAAGAATGTTTTCCTCCCCCACCAGAGGACCAAAGTTACGAAAAATAGTAATAAAATACTAATGACAATAATAGTGATAATAATACATCCATCAAGAGAATGAAAATAGCATATTTGAGTACTTCACAAAAGCATTGTGCCTACAACTACTTAAATTTGCTGAACAGGTCTATTATTCCCCAATCTACAATTTTAATTGTGTTTCAATAAAGAGTCCGTGGTATGAAAGTAAAACTTTGCTAAACTAAACGTATTATCTAATAGGGTGGAGTGAAAAAAGCGAAAATTGGAAATTAAAAAAGTAATAGCAACCGAAAGTTGCCTTACGGTATGGGTTCAAAAAATGTCGAAAATGTTTTTCAAAATATTAATGTTTCCTCAGCTGGACAGAACATAAATTATAACAAATGAAGAAGTGCTGGGAATAATTGGAGAAGAAAGAGTCCTTATACGCACAATACGAGAGAGGCAAAGGAAATGGATCGGGCACACGCTGAGAGGAGACTCACTACTAAGAACGATCATTGAAGGAAAAATGGAGGGGAGGAAGACAAGAGGAAGACCAAGACAGATGATGCTGGATTGGATGATGACAAACGATTACAGGAAGCTGAAAGAAGAGGGCCAACAAAGAGAGGAGTGGCGACGTCGGACATATGAACCTGCCTAAGAGGCAGAGAACCATAAGAAGAAGAAGGATGTTTTCCTCCCCCACCAGAGGACCAAAGTTACGAAAAATAGTAATAAAATACTAATGACAATAATAGTGATAATAATACATCCATCAAGAGAATGAATATAGCATATTTGAGTACTTCACAAAAGCATTGTGCCTACAACTACTTAAATTTGCTGAACAGGTCTATTATTCCCCAATCTACAATTTTAATTGTTTTTCAATAAAGAGTCCGTGGTATGAAAGTAAAACTTTGCTAAACTAAACGTATTATCTAATAGGGTGGAGTGAAAAAAGCGAAAATTGGAAATTAAAAAAGTAATAGCAACCAAAAGTTGCCTTACGGCAATATCAAATATATCACTGTCACTAGTATTTTTTCGAGAAAATTGCAGGTTTTGTTGTAAAATATTTTAATTTAAAACTAATTAAGTGTCATTCAATGTACCTTTGGATAGAGCTCTTAATTCTGAATAAAACGGTGTATTAATTTTCAGAATATGCCCATGTTTGTAGAAGTTATTAACTTTTTACCATTTCCTCTGGTTCGCGATATGTCGCTAAGTATGAAAACGGTTAAACACTAATGACTTTTTTATGCTTCGAGATATATCTACCTGAGCACGGTATTAGCAAATGTGCATTTAAAAAAATTAGGTGGCTAAATATATCACTGTCACTGTCAAAAAGGTAAAATTGTATGAATCAATGTAAAAACATCAAATATTCATGCAAATTAATTGTACATAGCTACAAGGTACGACATTATTTATATACGAGCCATTAAATGTCGTGAATATTGTAGAAACAAGTAGATACTAACATCAAATGATAATGATTAGTAACAAGGTTAGACAATCTGAATATAATTCTAGGTGTACATAATCTGGTTGTTCTTTCTTTGCTAATGGTGCAAAAAGGTGCTTGATACCCTTTCTATTCGATCACGGGTTTCGTGTGAGAAGTCGATCAATCATTCAAATCAATTATTCGTTTATTCTAAGTCGGGAGCGCTTCTAATAAGTTTCTCTTGGAGCTATAATTAAAACAACAGCATGACAATTTACAAAACTTTCAGTATTTAACAGAATTGATAAGAATCTAATTAGGAATATGACTTAGTCTACTTATCATACCTGCTTTCCTCTTGACTGTCAGTCGTGTAGATGCTGCCGAAACATTCTCTCGATCTTGAAAATCTTCTGTCTTCCCATTCTTTACAGTTGGAGAATTTTCCATTTTGTGTTGTGATTCTCGATTTGGGCTGAAGGTTCGGGAGTTCTTCTGATAAGTGTCACTTGAAGCTGCAATTGAAATATCAAAAATACAATTATTATAACACTTTCAGTTTTTCACAGCACTTATAACATTTTAGTTAGAGATATGACAGGTATGTATATAATGTATGTATTTATTTGGACTTTATAAAGCGCATCTTAAGAGCCCCTTAAAAGCGCTATGAATAGAGATCTGAACAGAAGCGTTCTAATACAGCTTGAGACAGAAAGTTGATCAGAGTTTAAAGGGACAAATACAGTGTCAAAGGAAAGAATATTCCAGACGAATGGACCAAACGCACGAGAAATCATGGTGCAGTCGTGGTGAAGTACGGCACAGATAGACCAGGAGATATTCACGGGCTCGAGGACGAAGCGACCGGCGACTTGGCTGAGCTGAAACGGTACAAATAGCTCTCATATATGTATGTATGAGACGATTTTTCTAGGTTTGCAACTATTCAAGTGGCACAGTTCAGAACGGAATGGAGCTGACGTAGTCTGAATTTCGACAACCCTGCAAAGATGAAATTGCAATAGTCCAGGCGCGTTAGGACGAAGGAATGGAGCAAACCGAGTTTCGGACGTGTCTGCAACCGTTAGCGATGCGCTTACTGAGCGGCGCACATGTCTGAAGGCAATACCCCCAAGCAAACATCCGTTCGAGTCCTTTATCAGGTTTCTCATTAATAAGATATGCTGTTTTTGCCAATCAAAATGAATGGCATTTATAAAATATGACATTTAATTGCTTCTGTTGAATTTTTACAGAAATAAATTAAAACCGGAAAGTTCTGAAAACTTAAACTTAAACTAAAACTGAACAGATTTAAAAACTATAACTAAAACTAAACTGGAAATTTGAAACAAAACTAGCACTATGTCATTGACTCTAACTGAAAGGTAAACTGAAGCTTAAATAACAATGACAGATAGTCTCATAAAAGTGGAATAATTCTGCAGATTTCCAGCGCAGACAGCTATAATTGACAAGGCGCTGATTGAACGCTTCTCTATTTAATGATTTCAATCGTCTACTCTTGACTTCAGTGACAATATTATTGCCGAAGCCTGCAAGACTGGAATGGAGGAGACTACTAGGTTCTCCTAGGAAATGGACGGAGAGTGGCAAATATTTACCCCAGGGGTGTTTGAATGCTGATTGCGGAGCAACCGTTGGCTGTTATAATTTGACGTTCCATGTGTTTACAAGTTAATAACTCTGACATATTCTGACACCAAAGTCAGGAAAATGTCATGTTGGGGGAAGAAGATTTTTGAGTTCAAAGTGTCCTGGGGTAAAAATTTACCCCTCTTCGTCCTCGACGTCGTTAATTATTCGTTCATGGTGAATATGCATTTTTCAAAGATATTTTTCATAAGTAACCTGTAATCAGAAATAAAATACTGAATCTACCGTGGAATTCGATTTCAATAGTTGCAATAATTTTGGGAGTATATTTGCCCCTCTCCGTCCTGCGAAGGCTAAAGCCGTGCATGACGATGACATCGTATTTGATGAACGTTGCCATATTGCCGACGCTTCGGGCATTCATTTTCTCAAGTCTATCACACTGGCGTGCGCACACGACGAACGCAACACACAGAAATCAACTCCCCCTAATTCGCTCCACCATACTATCCGGTGGTCCGGCTACATCTTTTCGCTACCTCAAAAGTTGTCTTTATTCTCGGGGACTTTCGCACTCTCATTGACGTGCACTGTGACAGGCGCTTTATAAATCTTTAAGTACAATTATACAATTATCCCAAGTCGATTTCAGAAGATCGCCAAAGTCGCATTCTCCAGAGGCGGATACAACTCTCTTCCGGAGCTTTGGAAATACAGTTCTGCTTATTTTGCTATCTATTTCTCCAGTTTTTCATTATAGGGTTAGTTCATTCATCCCGTGGTTATTTTTAGACTTATCCTATTGGTTCCCGATCCACGGAAATTGGTTCTGCTCTGATCTGACCTCCATCGCCACACCTAGCTTCTTCTTTGAACGTTGTGCGGGTTCAGTTTCTGTTAGAGAGTGACATGGGCAGACAATCTCGTCCCCATCCCCGCCCCGCAACAAGTAAGTCTTCCCCATCCCCGCCCCATCCCCGCAGGGTTTGTCCCCATCCCCGCCCCATCCCCGCAGGTTTTCTCCCCATCCCCACCTAACCCCGCAGGACGACATCACATTCCCCGCAAAAGTTTACACCAATAAAAATTTAAAAAATAGCATATTTTAGCTCACGTAGCTATTTGTATTGCTGACTGCATTAGTCTGCTATTATCTTATCGACAGTTTGCATTAACCAAATCTTGACCATTTCTGACTAGAAGGCTTCAGGAAATAAGAAAATCTCATTATCAGTTCTCAATTTCGTAACATCCCCCGGGTTTCTTGCCAGCTCATTCCCCATTACCGCGGTATTACCGCGATAGTAAACCCCATTACCGCGGTATTACCGGATCCTGAGTGGCCGAGTGGGTTGGTTCCCGCTCGTCACGTCGGCGCCCCGGGTTCGTTTCCCGGTCGGATCGGTTTATCAGAGATTAATTTCTCGGATCTTTACTGCGGGTGGCTCGGTCGCATTATAAACGTGGAGTACAATACAACACACAGCACAACACAATATACTGGGACGCGGTGGTTTGGTTCGGTGCCTTGCAGCTGGAGGGTTGCGGGTTCGAATCCACCTCAAAGTCGCCGCGTAGGGACCCAGGGCAAGTCCTTCACTCGTAATTGCTCATGCGCTTCGGCGTGAAACTCCGACTACAGCAGTAGTCGGGAGCGCCTCTGAATGGGAAATCTGGTAGGGGCGCTATAACAAGTGTTCAAATACAATACAATATATACAATACAATACAATTGTTGTCCCCATTACCGCGGTATTACCGCAATTGTTGTCCCCATTACCGCGGTATTTACCGCGGTTACCGCGGTTTCCCCGCGGGGAAATTCCCCATGTAACTCTCTAGTTTCTGTGTCCATTCATCGGCGCTATCCTTCACATGACGTCCCTGTTTCATGCATCGTCCAGCCTACAGTCCTGAAGGGCCCGCTTAAGGGCAGCATCCAATCGATTGCCACAAGATACTTTGTTTCTAGGGTTTAGGTCACTTGCGACTGTCGTGTGAGGCCGGTGAGCGAAGAGGTTTTGCGGTCGGATGGTCGGTGCCTTGTGATTCCACTGACATTATTTTAATATTGTGAAGCACCAGAGGTTGTTCGCTAGGTTCGATAATGCCTTGCAGCCGGAGGGTTGCGGGTTCGAATCCACCTCAAGCCGCCGCGTAGGGACCCTGGGCAAGTCCTTCACTCGCAATTGCTCATGCGCTTCGGCGTGAAACTCCGATTCAGCGTTCGCGCAGTAGTCGGCAGCGCCTCTGAGTAGAAATCTTGAAGGGGCGCCATAACAAGTGCTCATACATACATATATAAATTGTCGTAATTACAACAACGACACTGGCTCTACCTGCTTTTCTCTTGACTTTCCGCGGTGTACGTACTGCTGAAACATTTTGTCGACCTTCTAATTCTGTGGGTGTTTTTCCATTCTTCTTGTTTGTAGCAGTTTTTTCTTTTGTTTCAAACTCCGGATCATTGCATTTGCTTGCAATACTTCCTTTCGAGCGCAGGTTATAACAAGTTTGCGTTTCGACCATATCAGATTGACTTTTATTTGCTTTTTCGTTAGAAATTTGAGTAAAGCGTGCTTGGCAATACTTCAAATGATCACTCTCTTCTTTTGACAATTCACTCAACAAACCCTTTATCTGCCCGAACCCCCTTTTCACTGCTTCTTCTAATTCATCAACGTGTTTCAGCTTGCCTTGTAGCTTGACATTCTTAAATGCTACAGAAAAATTTAGTGCTGCGTTGCTCAGCCAATAGGGAAAGCTTATATCAGATTCCTCTACTGACCCTAGTTTTTTAAGGAATGCCCTGTGACCTCTGTTAACTATTTCTTCTAAATCAGGCTTATTCATCCTTCAGTTGTTGCTGTCAATATGGTCTGATCTGGAAATTTCTTTTTCAAGTAATTGTATTGAAGACTCGACAGCTTCTAAGGTAATAGAGTCGATGAACAACTTAGTAAGATGTCCATAACATGCGTTACGATCTTTTATGACTATACTTGCAGAATAATGCAATGCTTTTGAAAACAAAGAACAGTTCTTTAGAACCTCAAGCAAATCCTTTGGGTCAAATTCTTTCTTTAGGCAGGAATACCTTCTCTTGTTAACGTTGCGCCAAATGAAGCTTTCTGTATAACAGCCAGCAAATGTTTCCCAGTCCGCTTCAATTTGGTTCGGATGTAATCTTTCTATTAATCCTTGGCGGCGTTTGGCCGCTCTTGTCAGAGAATTGATTTGCGATCGATTGAGTCCTAGACCGGAAAAATCTGTACGTACTTTGTTCTTAATCTGGTCTATTATATGCAATCTGCTTTGATTACGCAGGCGACGTCTTTTTATAAATTCATCGAATTTCTTTTTAACAAATGACAGCAATCGCAGACTTAAAATATAAAGCGAAAGGCGAAAGACTAAACAGTTGTTGAAGTTTTCTTGACTATTTTCCGCATTCGAACGAAGTAGACGTCTCAAGTAGTACCGACGCAATGACTGGACATTTCTTGTCATTACTCAATCTACAATTCGAATTGTTAAACATCTCAATCAAGAGTCTGCTATTTTGGCAACAACAGTGACCTTTTCGTATTTTTAAGGTTTATGCACTTTGCGCTCAAACAATATATTATGCTACAGGTTTGTCTAAACATATATTTATACATCAAGACATTTAGTAAAATTCATTTCTGATGCATCAGAATTGCGCTACGCCTACGATTAATATCTGCAACACATTTTTGAGATCTCTACTTATCCAAATTAATAGCATCGTAATCTCGAGATATCCACAGCGCGCAAAAAGCTTACTGGGGCCCTCAGTTAAAAAAATGGATAGGCAGGTAGGGTCAAAATGAGATCCAGATCAAGATTCAAACGGGCCAGTGGGCCAAGCAGACAGTCAGGAGGCTAATGTGGATGGTGACTGATCTTCTGGATGTTGACTTGATTTACACTTAGATTTGGTGCGCCATCAGTTGATGCCTTGTGCGTTAGGCACCGGCGCTTTAGAAGTTACAAATTACAATTTCATCAATGCTTCAAGTCATTAGAAACTATTGATCACTGTCAAGTACACTAATGCAATGCAAATGCACACAATAGCGAGTTGTGATAACAGTTCAAAATGTTGATTTCTCAAAAGTATTTTGCAAAACTATTTTGAAAAGTATTTTCAAAATACTTTTTAAAAGTATTTTGCCCATCACTTACTAATCATAATAATGTGTCAATAGCACTCAAAAAACGGCTTCAAGTTCAACTTCGCACTTGGCAAATCCAAGTGTAAATCAAGTCAATATCCAGAAGATCAGTCCGTTAGACAGAGAAGCAGTCTATGATGGATGAGCAATTTTAAGGAGGTATACGTTTAAGTTGAGAACGAAATGACACAAACGACCGAGCAGATTCCACAGACACGTACAGGGAGAGAGTTCCAAAAATAGATCCTGCAACCGACAGAGCTCGAACGTTCACCAAGAATAGTTCTCGATTTAGATACGACCAGACAATGATAATAATCAAATGACCTTGTTGAATAATTATAATTATAAGTCTCGGAAATAAGAACTGATTTTAAGTATTGCGGTTGGCTAGAGTACACCGTTTTATAAACTATGAGCCCCAGTTTGGAAACAACGCCTAAGGTAAGAAAAGCATCTGCCAGCTCAACAATGGAGTTTCAATGATTTAATCCGATCAAATTTTTTAAGATGCTGTGGAATGCGCAGTACCATAAATTCAGTCTTCGATGGATTAAGGAAGAGTTTATTGTCTGTTCCTCATTAAAGACAGCAGAGAGCAGCTGCACAAATGAGTGACATGACAGACTGTCAAATGAAATGTAGATTTGAGCAAAGATGGGCAAATTACACAGTGAAATGTAATTGAATTACAAATTACAAATTACTTGGAGAAATGTAATTGAATTACAAATTACAAATTACTTTAGAAATTTTGGGGAAATTACAAATTACAAATTACGTAATTTCAATTACATCAAATTACAAATTACATGCATAGTTGGTATCAAGAAATTCAGTCAGGAAACACTTTGTTTCCACTTTTCATTTATATTCGAGTGTTTGAAACTGTTTATTTAATATTCTCTAAGAAGTAGCAACTGTTCGAACAGGTTATCCGATAATCGGCATCTGTTTGACCTTACAATCATGCTTTCAAAACTATAATGAGTTTGCGTACCAGCACAGATGAAGAAAGTGCAGAATTAAATTGTATAAATAATATCTTTAATTGCAGATGTCTTGTCTACTAAACATAGCAGTTAGGATTACATGAAAGTAACCTGTCACTGGATCGATGCATGTGCATTTGAGCGACGCTAAGTTGCCTTAACATGCAGATATTTTGTTGGATCACACACGCGTGATGGAGTAGCGCAACTCATCTATGTAATACATTATAATCTCGGTCTGACACATGACAAAATTGTTGCTACTACTTCTGACAATGACTCCAATTATGTTAAGCATTCAGAGTTCAGTGTTAATATTTTTCATTCCAGAAATACTATAGTGAAGGTGATCAAGATAAGGAAAAGATGCTTTCAAAACTGGTCTGGTTGTGGAGTCTCTGGTTCTAGATTGTTCAAAGTAATTTGATTTTACAGATGTAATTTGAAATTACAAATTACATGAAAAAAATGTAATTCAATTACAAATTACAAATTACATTGATACAGAGCAACAAATTACAAATTACCAATTACAATTGTAATTCAAATTACGTAATTTCAATTATACCAATTAAATTACTGCCCATCTCTGGATTTGAGTATCATCATCAAAGAAATTATAGTCCAGGGAATGATTTTCCAGTAATATTCCTAGTGGTGTGGTGCATGATGTAAACAAAAGAGGACCAAACACAGCCCGATATAATATTATATCCTGATACAACAAACACACAAGTAGTTTTGTGTAACCAGCAGATTAGTAATTTTCAAAACGTCACGTTCTAGTCGAGTTCTCAAGCCGTAGCCTATAATAAAAAAATATTTTTGGCACAAGGTTTATAAAATTTATTTTTAAAAGGTAGTCTACCTTAGAAAGGTATTTTGGAAAAGTATTTTGAGAAAGTATTTCAATTCTACAAATTACTTTTTAAAACTATTTTTAAAATACTTATGCAAAATACTTTTCAAAAGTATTTTGAAAATACAAAATAAAATAGTATTTTTTATTTTAAAAATGGAAATCTATTTTTAAAATACTTTTGTACCCATCACTGGCGAATGGAAAGCAGTGTATATTTCAGAGATATCCTAGCATGCATGGGCACCTGACGCCTAGTTCTGTTTATGTAACCAATGAGCATAAATGATGACTTACAAATACTGTTCACATGTCCACTGAGACACATAGTAGAATTGAAAACAACGCCTAAGTTGCGAAACACATCTGCCAGCTCAAAGATTTATTCACCCAGTTTCAATGACTTAAGCCAATCAAATTTATAAAGTCGCTTAGAAAAGCATTTTGGAAAAGTATTTTGAAAAAGTATTTTAAATTATCCAAAATACTTTTAAAAACGATTTTGAAATACTTTTGCAAAATACTTTTCAAAAGTATTTAAAAAATACAAAATAAAATAGTATTTTCTATTTGAAAATAGAAATCTATTTTCTAAATACTTTTGTGCCCATCACTGTGATTAGTTATAGAAGCTATTTTCAAGGCTTGTGAAGTTATTTTATGCTATAATTTATTATAATATTATATAAAAAAAATGGTTGAAAAAATTGATTTCACAATTTGGAAATGTGGATTGTAGACCACACGTACCACGTGGTGATACATATCGATGGGATTTGTGATGTTTTCAAGTTTGGCGAGGATCATAAACTGATCAAACTCGTCCTTAAACATGTCACAGTTAATATCACCCTTGTATGTATCCATCAAAGTGGTCAATGCCCACTGGCAGTAATCTTAGATTAACAGTGTTAATACCTGGTTCAATAATTGGGCATCATAAGTTGGAAAACTATTTCATAAGTTTTGTATTACTGGATATGGGAGACTTCTCAACTAAAGCTTCAGTCGACGGAACCATGGAAACCGACTATCATTTGATCCCCAGCTGTGAGCTCCTGCTCCAGTGTTGGACACCATCAACTTCTTACTCAACACGGAGTCGATTTTCAATGCAAATAACCCATAATATGCGTCAATATAGTCAGATTTGGGAAAACATTATGAAATAAAACAGTTTCTACACCATAAAAAAACAGCTTCAGAGACAACTGCGCTGGAGTATAGGCTGTTCGCGTTGAATATAATTCACGCTGTTGTACAGTTTTGAAAATATGAGTGTCCGATTGTTCGTGCAACTTTTCAAACATAGTGTCTTAGTCATCTTCATGAACAGCTGCTGTGTCTTTATTCATCAGACCTCGACGCCATTCTATATCGTCATCTACAAGGGTATTCTCAATTCTCATAGAACCTATTTTGATCACATATTCCCATATAGGACCGCGTCACTGTCTCCTCCACTGCTTTACTTCACTATCGGTGTCTACTCATTTAACTTATGCGTTGAAAATAACAGCATGCATTCTATGGCCTGCTTTCTTCCTTCAGCATACTTCAGTTTTGTCAAAATCTGTATTTACTTTCTCATGCCTCTTACTGGTGACATTGTTATAAGTCAACCTGACTACGGTTGCTGTATTTTTACAGGTCTCCCACTGCGGAGGAATGGGTATCTGGAATAGAGTGAGGCGGTGAGAGAATCTCGTTCCCATTCCCGCCCCGCAAAAACTAGGTTAAGTCTTCCATCCCCGCATGCTTCGTTCCTATCCCCATCCCATCCCCGCAGTTTTTCTCCCCATCCCATCTCCGCAGGACATCATATTCCCCGCAAAATTTGTTAACCAATGACGATTTAAAAAACAATTTTTAGCTTACAAAACTATTTTATTGCTGATTTAATTAATAATGCACACATAAAACTATCTTATCGAAAGTTTGCATTGCCTAAGTCCTGACTTTCTCAGACAAGTTAGCAGCTTCAGGAAATAAAATATCGCTATCTCAACATCACCTGGACATAGCGCCCCTTCAAGCATTTGTATCTAAAAATCTGAATTAATTTTTAACGTACTAGTCCACAGCCATTCTTAGAGCTACACACGGAGCGCACTGTTTTTGTAGTTTTCGGTCCTACCCTTTCTCCCTGTGTTCACTCATCTTATGGCTTACCTCAGGACTCTGTCATTGTACTCCTTCTGTTTATCTTGTAGAACTCGGATCTAGCCGGGGTTCTTGGTCCACTCAATGTCTCTTCCACCAATAAGCTTATGCTAATGACCCGTGATCTTGGATTAATTCTCGATCCTGTCCTCTCTCTGTCACAATCTCAAGGCCTTTTGTACTTCAGTGAATCTTGGCAAGCTTGGCACAAATACCTAGCCAAATGTACTGGGTCTTGTCTTGGTTTAAATAAAGACGATTAGCGGATAACCATCTATCAAGAGCAGCTGAAGCTTCTAGAATACGTTCAACCAGAGCAGCGGCTGTGACGGCAGGGCCATGAAGATAAGAAATGAATGGAATCAAAGAAGAGCACGGTCAACAATCCCAGACGACGTAGACAGCATGTCTAAGAGGATGGTGTGATCAACAGTGTGAAAGCGGCACTAATGTCATAAAGGTGAGAGTAGAATTATATGGCTACGGTCCACATTATAAAGTATATCTGCTAGAGGACTCACCATAAGAGATTGCGTCGAGTGGAATTTCCTAAAGATGAGGCATTAGAGAGTAAAGATCAAGGTAGTGGACCAGTTCAACAGAGACACATTTCTCATATGGGGTAGAACAATCTGCCGTAGTTCCTGACTGTGTCCGAAATTCGAAAATAATGTTTTAGAACGAGTAGGCATTGTAGCTTTTATGCTTCAACAATTTGCAATTAGATGAACAATTTAGCCGTGTATTTGCAGGATGTCTGTTCTGTTAGTAGTTAAGATTGTTTCAACTGCATAGCAGTGCGTTTGTCAGGCGCTTGATTAAAGAAAAGATATCATTATTATTATTAATTATTCACGATCAAAATGGAATGTTCTTAGCGCTCAATTCATCGGACAAAGTGCGCATTTAACTGAAATGACAACAGAATCAATGAAAAATTGCAAAAACTGTATTTAAAAAAATGTGTACTATTAGACAATCCCGCATCACAATATACCATTAGAAAGACGGTTCAGAGCTGAATCGAATGACATACTATGGGTTCAAATATCTCGAAGCATAAAAAAGTTATTAGTGTTTAACCTTTTCCAGACTTAGCGACATGTCCCGAACCCGAGGAAATGGTAAAAAGTTAATAACTTCTACAAATATGGGCATATTTTGAAAAATAATAACCGTTTTATTCAGCATTAAGACCTCTATCCAACGGTAGCCTATATTGAATGACATTTAATTAGTTTTAAATTAAAATATTTTACAAGAAAACCTGCAATTTTCTCAAAAAAATGCTATTTTTCGTAATTTTAGCCCTCTGGTGGGGGCGGAAGACATTAATATTTTTAAAACTTTTTGACATTTTTTGACCACATACCATAAGGCAACTTTTGGTTGCTATTACTTTTTGAATTTCTAATTTTCGCTTTTTTCACTCCACCCTATTAAGTAGGTATATATTAATGCGAAATACAGATTTTTGAGAACAGTTTGGGGGAGTAAGTAAGAAATCCTTCTAATAATTCCAATATTCTTCATGACCGTTTTTAGATATTTCGTCAATATGTTGGTTCCATTTCAAGTAATCGTAATCGTAAACTCGTAACTTCTATAGCGCCCACAAAAGCGAAGTCGCGGGAACCAGCTTATTCACAGGCGCTCAATAAAAACAAAATCGATAGGCGGGTGTCAAAATCCAGAGAGTCAGGCAGGCAGACAGGCAGACGGCTAAGGTGGATGGTGTTTGGTGTCCAGACGGCGAGGTAGGCAGAAAGAAGTGTTGGATTCAGGATAGGATTTGTCAAAAAGCAGTGTTTTTAGTTTCGAGTGAAAGACCTGTGGAGAGATAACGAGAGGTGGAGTTTTGTTGGTCAATGAAGACCCCAACGAATTTAGTAGAAGTTACTTTCGGTATTACATAAGCCGTAGCTCTGTCCTAGCGGACTGATCTTCTGGATGTTACCCTTTCAGAAAACGTTGCATATAATTATGGCTATGTGACTTATCTACCTTATGTAGACTACATAGCCTCGTCCAAAGGTAAACAGAATTTTACTCTATAATTGTGGTGATCAAGTGCGAGATTTTGAAGGCTACTTCTCTCTTTCGCCTTTGTTTCTGAGTGATTTGGACAGTGTTCGAATTCATCTAGTATAAGGAATTTTAAGGAGCCTCATGTTGCTAACAGAGTTAAACTCTATTTTGTAAGAGTCAATGGATTTGTGTTCAACGTTCTATTGCGGAACGCTCCACTAAAAATGGCCGATAGACAGTCTGCGAAGAATGTCGTCCACCACAGACCCGATGGAAGAGTGATTACGTTGCGACGTCAATCGTATGCGAGGAATATTTGCTGGTGGGGTTTGTGTGTTACGAGATAGTCGCATGTCGTCGCTCATCTTCTTCGTCGCTGCGAAGACCAGGAATTGTGTTCCTCCGAATATCAGCACTGGATGGGATTCCATCAGTTGGTTTCTTTCGTGTCTGGCCACATTAGCTACGTTATTGATTTGTAAATATTTACAATGGCTAGGCCTACTAGAATAAGTGTAGGCCTACGTGATGCCAACTAAGCAGATGTTCAAGACATTGGTTATTATAATTATATCCTAGTGTTTAACGTCTGGACTCTCAGCCGAGAAACATGGGGCAGAAATTTGGTTCAAGATTTCGGCTCCACTATCGTCACGAAAGATAAAAAGAGCTCGTCAATAAAAAGACGGCAATCGAAAAGGCGAATAAGTTCGCAGTAGCCTAGTTCAAAGGCAAAGAAAATCAAGGGAAATGCGCACATTCACGCAAAGAAGACATTGGTGCAAGAACCAGGTAAGTCGACTTACCTGGTTATCGTGAAAGTTAGCTTAAAATGCTCCTGACGTAGAGGCGCATCTATGGTGTAAATTTCAAGCTGGTAGCTGCAAAATTAAGGGAGTAGGTAGGAAAATAACCAGGCAACTCAACTTACCTGCTTTGAGAATTTTCGCATTCCGGTGCCATGATTGCGTGCATAAATGAGATAAGTCAACAAATCCGGTTATTGCATAAAGATCATAGCCTCTCGGGTGCGAGTAATAGACATGTATGTGAACAAACCTGATTATTGCACGCAACCGTGAGCCAGTTATATACGTTGTCGGATGCATTAGCGAAGTAAGTAAGGATATAATAACAATATTCTGCCACTAGATGGAGACCATTGAGCCATTTTCACAAAAGCATTGGCGCGACAGAAGTATAAAAAACAATAAGTGAAACTAACAATCCATTATAATAGAATGAAACAGTTCCGGTTTTTGTGTTTGAGTTTATAAATATGCGAATAATGATTTCTTGAAAAATCGGTGTCATTCAGTTAGCCTACCTTCTTCTGGTTCATGTCTCTAATGTTTATCATTTCCATGCAATAACAAGGTTTGTTCACATATTAGATTCTTACATGTAAATAAGTTTCCAGCACCACACGAAAGTTGCTTTATTATTTACATGCAACAACAGATTTTGTTCACATACATGATTCTTGCATGGAAAGAAGTTCCAAAACTACAGGGAAGTTTCAATGCCATAACCAGGTTAGTTAACATTATGTGATTGTTGCATCCAACAAAGTTCCAGAACTACAGGGAAGTTTCAGTGCAATTACCAGGTTAGTTGACTTATGTGATTCTTGCATCCAAAAAAGTTCCAGAACTACTGTAACAGCGAAGTTTCAGTGCAATAACCAGGTGTCTTGTTCATTTACTCATAAAATACTAATTAGCAACAGCCAGCCTTTAAATTTTTTATTTTATGATCAGTTACGATTAGATGCACCTTATATTTTTTAAATTTTGTCGTTATCTATTTCCTGGACGAAACGGCAAGCTTTTGAAGAGTATAAAAAACATTAAAACTCGATTTGCCGAAAACTATGATTTTTCACTTACCTGGTTATTGCACCAATGGCTTCAATTATTTTCATAAATCCAACTTGCATTTACGCTAGTAAGTCTTAATTATTTTTATCACTCCAACTTAAACTTTCGCAATGAATTATTTCCGTCAGTTCAATATGAATAAGAGCTCCAAATTTGCTTCATTAAGTTTGTATTTCCGACTGATAAACACGAATTTATTGAAATGCGACTTAGATAATTTAATCAAAACGACATTATAGTTCTAGGTTTCAGGCATTACTAATTGTCTGAAGGCTGGAAGTTTGAAACCGTTCAAATTAA
This sequence comes from Aporrectodea caliginosa, assembly GCA_020284085.1. Taxonomy (NCBI): domain Eukaryota; kingdom Metazoa; phylum Annelida; class Clitellata; order Crassiclitellata; family Lumbricidae; genus Aporrectodea; species Aporrectodea caliginosa. The sequence continues at coordinate 23,414 of JACEVL010001382.1, forward strand.
TCAGATGTATCTGCATCAATCTCAGGTTGTTCAGATTCATCATCACTTCGCTCAAATGAACACTAGAAGCGCCCTCACTTTAGTAGTAGGCTACTGTTTCAATAATAATTTCAAATATTACAAGATTTCATTTAGGCCTATCATGTTGATTATTAGGCCTATACGATTTTAACCTATTGGTCGCCTTTTGATGGTATGCGGACTGTTCATCAAAGGACGATTTATCAAAGGACTATTCATCACGGACGATTCATCAAGGGACTGTTCATCAAAGGTCTTTTCATTTAATAACTAACTAAGCAGGCATTGAAGACATTAATTTTGTGGCAATAGTCTAGTCAGTGGTTAGCGTGCTGAACTGTCAACCGAGAATTCGTGAGGGGTTTAAATCCCTCCCAGGGTAAAAAGTTGTTTTGAGATTTCGGCTCCATCTACGCCTCTTCCGAACGCAGCTATATTATAATGAATACACGGACCATACGGTGTCAGTGGGAAGATAAGACGGCGAGCGAGAGCACTGGTCGAGGCTTGGAAAAATTAAGTCGCTGACACTTTATACTCTACGGATGCTTCTGGATCTAGCTTAATGAACTGCTCTTTCAGCAGAAAACCTTCTGCTAGACCTTAGCATGGTTGGCCTGACCAATGAACATAGCTGTCTATTTGTTTGGTAATATCCACTGATCGTGCTCATCTAACGTTATTCTATTTCCTCTACCTGTCTTTCCTTCTACAGAATTAAATGAATATTCTTATCGTTCAGTAATTTCATGACAGAAAATGGCAGTGAAAAATAATTCATATTTAAACAGTAAACGTTTTTATTCGATCGTTCTTGCCATTGGTCTTAGTTTATAGCATTAACTGAATGGGAAAAGAAATTATTTACATTCGTCTTTATTTGCAAAAAAAAGTTAAATGATATAATTTTATTACGTCGGCCGAGAGAAGGAACCACTTGTCTGGAATGGACTTATTAACAGTCTCCATAAGCTTATATCATCAGAAAATCAGGGTAAAAATGTCATAACGTTTGGCCCAAAATTTACGAACTTCTGAGAGATAATATTAAATATCATTTGGCTGGAAATCATCCATAAATATTGAAACTGTCTCTACCCGATGCGTTAATACCAGATTTTTGGCCTTAGTACATCATGTGGAGTAAAATAGTTTGCTATGTATACAGTGATTATTAGCTACAGATGAAGTAATTAGAAGCAAAAAATCAATAATCACGGTATGCGAAAATAACCATTCTCCGGCTGATCTAGAAAGCGACCATGACTGTGGCTTCTTTCGGCCGACGTCATTAGGCCATATTTTATTCTTAGTAGGCAGGGATGGGCAGTAATTTAATTGATGTAATTGAAATTACGTAATTTGAGTTACAATTGTAATTGGTAATTTGTTACTGTGGATCAATGTAATTTGTTATTTGTAATTGAATAACATTTTTTTCATGTAATTTGTAATTTCAAATTAAGCTTACATCTGTAAAATCAAATTACTTTGAAAAGAAAACTAGAACCAGAGACTCTAAAACCAGAGCAGTTTTGAAAGTATCTTTTCCTTATCTTGATCACCATCACTATAGAATCTCTGGAATGAACGATACCAACCCTGAACTGTTTGAATGCATGCTTTCACAAAATGGGAGCCATTGTCAGAAATGGTAGCTACAATTTGTGATGTGTCAGACCGAGCTCATTATGTATTACATAGATGAGTTGCGCTACTCCATAACACGTGTGTGATCCAACATTCGTCTGCATGCTAAGCCATCTGAGTGTTGCTCAAATGTAGATGCATCGATCCAGTGACAGGTTACTCCCATGTAGGTCTAACTTCTGTGTTTGGTAGACCACGCAGACAAATCGTTGTTCAGATTGCTCTCATTCGATTCTATACTCAGTCTACTGCATCACCTATTCGTCGACCTAACGTTCGTCGGGCCATGACTGTGGCATCTGAATTGAGGACAGTTAAAAGTTCTTTAAATTCCGTTTGCTCAGCAATAATAAATTAAATAACTTAAACAGCTTCAAACAGTGTAATACAAATAAACAGTGGAAATATAGCATGTGTTTCCTGACTGAATTTCTTGATCCCAACTATGAATGTACTTTGTAATTTAATGTAATTGAAATTACGTAATTTGTAATTTGTAATTTCCTGCAAATTTCTAAAGTAATTTGTAATTTGTAATTCAATTACATTTTACTGTGTAATTTGCCGATCCCTGTTACTAGGCTTATCTTTTGTTTCTGTTGCGAATTTAAGTTTGATACGTTATCGCGGTCAATGTGGTTCCTTATTTGTTCATAGAACGATTCGTTGGACTAACGAAGCATTTGTTTATGAAAAGGCTTATCAAAAATGAAAGTGGGCCTACTATGGATCCATTTTTTCATAGATTATTTTGCCAGTGGTGCTGGAACTGCCATAAGATGCTGAAATGAACTGCTGTGACTGCGGTGGAAGTTCTGCGCAGATTGTTGACCAATCAGGGTAGGTAAAAAGCGTTCCGTAACGCATCCTCTTTTTACTATTAGGTCCTGCCACAAGTCTTCTTTTTTGATCTGAAGACGAATTTATATATGGAAAGGCTTATCAAGATAAAAGTACTTAAGGATCCGTGGATCATATTGTGGTGGGTGCATTGAACAAAACCTTTCATGAAATGCAAGTTGCTTTCGAGAGCATAGACTTTTCACTCTAAGAATGGAAGAAGCCACTTCGCAGAACTTACAAGAAATCGCTGTTTCCTACTGCAAAAAAACATGAGGAACAAAAGAAATTGTACAGTACCAAAAGTACTTGGGCTGAGAGTATTATAGGGAGGCATGGGTCAGCGATAGGACTTTGAAGTGGAAGCGCTTAAAGTGGAGTGATTAAAGAATGGGGATGAAATGGTGAATGGTGATGCTTGTGCGTTCTGGTGACAGCTTGCGCACGTGAGTTTTGGGTGAGTTAATTTGGGTGGAATCGAGTTTGAGGAAAAGAGAATTGCCTTAATCCAGCTTGGAGTGGACAATGGAGGTAACAAAAGCAGTTTTCAGTCATTACGCGGAGGTCAGGAATGCGCAACTGTGTAAATTCATTAAGTTGAGAGAAACCATGAAATTTTACAAATATAGTAGAACTGAAATTATGTCGTACAAGAGCATCTCTAAAGACAGTTTATGGCTACAATGAACGTTGACCTCGACCTTACCTACCTGGTGTTATGCGTCCGGAAAATGGACATGACTCAGTAGTCTTCCGGTGTTTTATATGAGGCGCCTTATTGGCCTACAGTTTCCATGCGCTGCTAGTTGCAATTTTTAATATTTAGTTCATTTAAATTTGAGTAGGCCCTATATTATTGCATTGCATTGATCCTTTCGTTTCGTAACGGCTTTTGGTCGTTTCTACCACAATCCCATCCCACGAGTAAATAATTTCCAGCAGAAAAATTCCAACTGGGATTTTATATAATCAGTAATCAACCTGGAAATATGTGTCGCATACGTGGTCAAAGATATTTAAAAATGACTTAAATCTATAATTATAATAATCCCAACAATAAATGTATACTAAGAAGCAGAGAAGCAATAAGGAATAAACTAAAACAAACTAGACAATTTCCGGACTCCTTAAACCATTGTCCCATTGCTTGATAACAATATAATACAATAGAACTGTAATGAAAACGCTTTTACAAAGTTTCGAAGTGCACTTTGAAGTAAGATAATAGGAAACATTAACCTACAAAATAACTGAAAGAGGTTAGTTCCCAGCTTAGGACGATTGATACAGTATCTGTATGAGAGTTGTCAACATGAGGTGTTACAGAGATCCAGTTGGTAGGGACTAGCACTATGAATGACTGCGAGCTAAAGACAAGACAATGTAACAGGAACACCATACGTTCCAGATTATGCTGATCGAAGACAGTATCATCCTTTAACAGAGCTAAAGGGTATTATAACATCCTTCAGTGTTATCTATGTTGTTCTAGTACCTATCAATCTCTTCATTTTAAATCCTTTTGTATAAAGCAAACACGAGCAGAATATATGCAGCATGTTACCATGCAGGCGTGGGTTAGACAGCTGGCTGAATCGATTCAGACATTAATTATAATTATTCGACTGAAATTCACTGGTGTCCACAACGTTCAATTTCTCAAATAGCAAGGACTCTGTACAGTAGTAATCATCATCATCTACCGTTAAAACTAACGCACTAATATAATTATCAATTTATTACAATAGTTTTAGCATTATTCCACAATGAAACGTCTTACCATGACATTTCCTCAGCGCCGTCACCATGATGCACCTTATGTCGCTGTGTCTGCTAGTAGCTCCCTTGTCGGATACAGATTTAATTTCTGTCTGAACAATAGCTGATCTTTGCTTGTTTTCAGTCTCACAACACTGGTTGTGCCATCGACTGCGTATACAACAATTATTGCCACGTTGGTGTACGTAATGACGACTATTTATGAAGAGGTGCCCACCTAAGACATACCTGTATTTAGATCTACAGATATGGCAATTGCAATATAGAGGATCACGATTCGCCTCCCGATAGTTGCTCATTTCAGATATTTAAATCTTTAGTTATCATGATCCGTACCCGGAGACCTTAAATGGCTTGGCAGCCATTCAAATGGGCAGCGTTGGTAAAGAATAATTATCACACAATCAATTCATGAAAATAAACAATAATTAAACCTTAGCTTAAATCCGCATTCGATCGCTCTTGCCAGCGTTCTTTCTAGCTACCTGTAGGGTGTTGAGTTTGAATTTTAAGAAAGACACTGATTAAAATCTTTGGCTTGACTCGCAACCTAGGTACAAGAAATAATAATGCACGACTGGAAAGGCCTTATTAAATATTGGGCTGCTAGTTTGAACGCATATGCATTACAGCGCCACTGGCAGTCAGATAGTATCACATCCTGTGACCTGACTCAGGTCGTTAATTTATATAACAAATGCACTAAAGTTTAGCATATCAATGGATAAAAATCGATGAATAATTAAATTTTCCTAGTAGAAATAATAGCCTCTTGGCAGCACAGCATCATAATTTATTTAATCAAATTATGCGGTCTAAAATTACAACCTTTCGTCACCAGCGCTAGTGAATAAGCTGGTGCCCTGCGTTTGGCTTTCGAGTAGCGCTTTAGAAGTATGGAGTTTACGATTACGATTACCTGTGGGCAAAAGGACATCGCATACAGTATATATTATACAGTTTTCACGAGTTCACAATACTTTAAATTATATAATGTAGATTCCTATTTAGATAAATCGTCTGTCCCACTAACATCCATGAAAAGAGATTACTGGTAGGTCTTTTTCCTAAAACTCTTACTCTGAAAGTCTCTGATGCCATAGATGATAGTCACTTCCTAAGTTGGTTCTATAGCATATTATTTTATATACCTATCATCTTGCGCCTACCATCCGTTCATTACCATTCTATTCCAATCAACCTGGTAACAATTTTACCGTTTACTGTTTTTATTCGAGTTTTTTAATTAATTAAACCTGTGTTCCATATTTGTATTTTGTTGATGCCATCGCTGTGATGTTGAAATTCGGTAGACCCTAAGATATGCCAATTTCTGAGACGCATATAGACCTATAGGCCATGCGGTCAGTGCCCTGCTAGCATTTCCATGGGAATTACACAGGACCCATATGGACTATATTATACTGATCCCATACGAAAATATATGAGTCAGCGCTCGTGAATAAGTTGGATATTACGATTACGATCCTCGGCTTTTACTTAATGGCAAAAATTGGCGAGGCAGATGTAGGCTTATGCTCGTCATTCAGGCCGAGTGTCAGATAAAAGTTCAAAAGCAGATTACAGACAGAATATACAGCATTCCGGCCCAGTAGGCCCTACTAAGGAGTGGCGTGAAAGAAGAAAGAAGGAATAACAGTAAACAACGCCAAGGTCCTTTTAACAGAACAATTCGGAAGATCATGGTCCGTACATTTGCCAGAGGCACTTAACAATATTGCAAAAAAGAAACGAGGCGCAACGCATTTAGAGGTAACAAGAGCTTTGGTTTGAATAGCTATATTGAAAGCAACGCTGAATTCGACTCAATGACATGCCGAGAGCCTGTTAGCAACAATTGTAACCAGCATTACGCCTGTGAATAAATTGGTTCCCGCCACTCCGATTTTTGGGCGCTGTATAATCTCGAGATTACGAATACAGTAACTGTTGTGATTTCTTTGCCCTATAGAGTAAGAAAGTAAGCATCTAAGTAGAGACCGACTCCACTGCACAAGGCCGCGACACCTATCGCCTCAATCTGGATAAAGGCGTGTGCAGTCGCTATGTCTCGTTGTTGTTGGTGATAGACACTTGGACTGATAAAACCGTTTATCATTTCATTTCACCATACCAAATTATCGATTCCCAGGTGCATTCATTATATCTTTATAAAGCCCTTCTTCAGGATATCTATGTAGAAAAGCCCAAGGACTAGACTATAGGCTATATGCGAAACCGAAAGCGTACCTGGATTTTCCATGGGCACAGTAAGCAGCTGACGGGAAAGTACATCCCAGACAGATGTTGATGAACTAGTTCTTCACAGAACTCTCCTATCACAGTTTGAACTGACAATGTTTATAGCGTATTACCTGATAAAACGATCAGTTTTGGCTTCATACTTTCCTAACGTTGTAACTGTAAATTTTGTAGCGCCAGGCTGTATTTATTTAAACCCTTTCAACCCGTGCATATATTATTTTGGCAGTGAATGACAGACTTGAAACTTGAGGATTAAAATTCTAGTTGTGTAATCGTCAATCAATTAATTTTCTAGACGAGTAATTGCGCAACTAATAAATGAAAAGTAAATTCATTATTAAACTGCAAACATTAAAACATAATATTATTTATCATTTTGAGTTTGCGAATTGCATAATGATAAAAATACAATAACTTAGTCTGCGCAAAAAGAAACTTTTCCACGATTTCAGCACTTTAAGTTAAACGCATACAGTAATGCAGAATCTGCGTAAATCATTCAGTATAATGCAAGACAGGCAATTTTGATGAGCTATGCATTCTGTACATGTTGTTACTATTTATTAGTTGCCTATTTAGCACCAATGCATAGGGCTAATACACAAGGTTTATCCCAATGGCGCACTAAAACCAAGCACCAATGTAAATATAAATGTAAATGTAGGACTCAAATTGTTTTATTGCGGCACATAAAGGTGTTCACGAAGACTAGTTATATCAAATCCACAAGAGTCATATTGTTTGGCCAATTTCGGGATCAGACTATAATCATAATTTAAATGGATTCTAGCAAGATAAGTCTGCGTAATGCTTAGGTAATTTAACTCATAGCGTCATATTTCTGTACAAATGATAGTGATTTAAAGTTTACTACTGCTTGTATAACCATTCACAGCATAATGTGTGTCCTTGGTGCTCCGTGTTTTGTTTCCATCGTAAGAGTTTAGCGTAAGAATTTCTTGTAACTCCATGGATTCTAAAAAGACATTAAACAGATTTCGACAATTAATGTCATATTTGTAAAAGGAACTTCATGGCTGCAAGTGTTCATAGCTTTGTACTTCAAGGCAAACCGTCAGACTGTAGACGTCCTTAAAATATGTGGGTCTACACTTTGGAGCGCCTCTGATTGGTGTGCACTGCGAGTAGAATTGATAGATAAATAAATTGATAGATAGGCCCTACTATACAATACAATGCTTGCGAAATAATTAAGACACCAAATGAACAAATATAGAATCTCTCACTATGTTTCGCTGAAGCTGATGGATATGAAGAATTGACATGTTCTTGCTTTCTCATACGACGTCCTACAGACATGTATTAAATCAAATATTAAAAGCAATAATCGGTAAAAATCTGTATGCAAGAAGAAGTGTCATAGCTGATAAGTTATATTTCTCCGTATAGTTACTGGTATAGCCTATCTTCTGGAAACCGGACTCGGATCTCCCTCGGACTAGTCTTTTTGACAACCACTCTGACTAGACGTAGCGCTCGTGAATAAGCTGATGCCCTGCGCTTGACTTACGAGTGGCGCTTTAGAAGATTTAGAGATTACCATTACAATTATATCAAGTCAATTATGTAGAAACTGCAATTAGTTCAGAACCCTTTGATTAGAACATTAAACCTTGCACTTAATATTTGCCTTCGCTCCTGCTCAACAAACGGTTGTTTCAAATTAGGGCTTCTAGTTTATATGACATTATACTCTGGCCAACCACATATTCAAAATCATTCCTCTTTTCTCAGAACTGTAATTATTTGACGTTAATCAGAAGTATAGGCCTAATAGGCCCTATTATTATAATAGACAAATTATTCGAACTTCTGATAGAAGTTACTAAATGCAATTACAATGAATATACTTTGAATATAGCTTACAAATATTAAACAGTCAAATGACTTTTGAAAATCAACGTCACTTATATAATAATATCAAATTCCTTTTTAAAATGTATATTCTTGTATTTTCATGCATCGTTCACAAATTTCTGCGAATCTCCTTTAATCAAACGTTTGGCACATGTAGTTATGTTTTCTTTTAATGGAAACCACGACGAACAGCTTTGATTAGTATGTATGTATTTTCGTTTATTCAATCAAAGATTGTTGTCAGAACGCAACAAGTGACAATAATTGTTCTGGATATAGCAGTTATGAAACTGATTTTACCTAGTTACTTCAGCTGTCTGTTATAACTAATAAATGTTTTTATACATCATACGAGACAAAAAGTTCTTATTTGGCTGGAAGGGCGAATGGGTGGGTAGTGCTATTAGTGAACATAAGTTACCTTTAAACTGTTTTATGCCGCAATAGAGAACTGGTCCCAAAGCAGCAATCACAACAAAAATCAAAGGAAATGCCCAACTGCCCGTTGAATCAGGAACTGCAAGCATTGAAACAAAAATACTGCGAGTAGATTATCATGGCCTCTTTTTATCCACCTTCTTTTTCCAATCTCTTCCTTTTGGTTCAAACCTTTAGTCTTCTGAGGTTTCCTTGAATTTCTGTCTTTATTTATCCCTTAATATCATAATTTTTCTAGTTGGTTCTATACAAACTCTTTCCATTTTTATTTATTTATTTTACTTTTACTTTAATTCCCTTTGCAGTCATATTAATTGCTTATTTTAATTTTATTCTGATCACATCCTCAAAGTGTTAGACTGCAAAACTATCCAATCCAGAAAACTACATTCAATCTAACCTGATTAAATCTATTGTACTCTATTGTATTGTATTGAATTGCACTGTACTGTATTGTATCTGCTGCATTCTAAGTTATTCAAAATTGCTGTCGTTATAAATAGCGCAAATGACACCTATGCTTATTCCCGAATGCCCGAAAATTCGCGATTTTGCATCGAAACTTAAAGCTCATCTATTCCTCTGTCTATAACTTGACTTGTAGTATCACTGACTTATCGCATTTCGATTGGTCATCTCTAATGAACAATGACTTAACTTCGATTTCACTTGAAGCGACCATCAACTGATCACTTGTGCATATTTATAATGGCCCTAATGGAAGTCAGTAGATTAGGTTAATCAATATACATGTAATTATTACTCAGATATTGTCAAATGAGAAGTAATTGCCACCAGATTGATTTATATGACAACTCCTGTGATATATTGAGAATAAATCAGAGTGTATATGACTCTATGTCTGTATTGTATTGTAACTATCAATTTATATAGAGTCTCTCGCAGTGAATTGCATCTTGGTACGTACGTAATCGTGCAATGTGCATGTACGCATTCATCTCGCTCTTTATAAGCCGTCTTTTATGGAACCTAGAAATGCGCACTAAAACTTTTGCGTAGAGTTAATATGTGACTAGATTAACACTATGACGCACACCTTCCCGGCCAACACATTTAGCACACCTGGGGTCTAATAGACCCCGCCGATAACACGGGTATAATACTATGTACATATGTATGTATCTGTGTATATATGCACGTATGTATGTATGTATGTATGTATATATGTATCTATGTATATGTGCATATTATATATATGTATGTATGTATGTATGTATGCATGTTTGTATGTATATATGTATGTATGCATGTATGTATGTATGTATGTATATATGCATATATGTATGTATGTATGTATGTATGTATGTATGTATGTTTGTATGTATATATGTATGTATGCATGTATGTATGTATGTATGTATATATGCATATATGTATGTATGTAATGTATGTATGTATGTATGTATGTATGTATGTATGTATGTATGTATGTATGTATGTATGTATGTATGTATGTGTGTATGTATGTATGTATGTATGTATGTATGTATGTATGTATGTATGTATGTATGTATGTATGTATGTATGTATGTATGTACTTATGTACTTATGTACTTATGTACTTATGTACGCAGGGATGGATCTATGTACGCATGCATTCATGCATGTATTTGTATGTATGTGTATGTGTGTGCATGCCTGCCTGCATATATATGCTTATATGTATGGATGTATATTTTTATGTATATATATGCATGTTGGCTATGTATGTATGTATGTATGTATGTATGTATGCATGCATGCATGTATGGAAGGATGGATTATGTATATGTGTATGCATGTTTGCACTTGTATATATTTGTGCATGCATATATGTATGGATGTATATTTGTATATTTACACATGCGTAAGGAGGTACGTATGCATGTATGTATGTATGTATGTATGTAAGTACGCATGCATGTATGTATAGATGAATGGATATAATTATGTATGTGTGTATGCTTGAATGTACTTGTATGTATGTGCTAATGTATATATACGTATGGATGAATATCTGTATGTATATATATATATGTGTGGATGTATGTATGTATGTATGTATCTAAGCATGCATGCATGTGTGAATAATTATGTATGCATGTATTCACTTGTATGTATGTGTGTGTAGTACTGTGCGCATGCATGTTTGCATGTACATGTATATATGTATGGATGTATATTGGCATGTGTATATGATATATATGTGTGTGTATGCATGTGTGTATGCATGTATGGATGAATGTATGTATGTATATATGTCTAAATGTATGTGTGTATGTATGTATGTATGTACGCATGTGTGTATGTATTTGTATATGAGCATAATGCATATGCATTTATGCATGTACATATTGGTATGCATGTATAATATATGCGCATATGTATGTGTGTATGCATGCATGTCTGGATATAATTATGTATGTATGTATCTATGTATGTATGTATTTATGCATGTATATATTTGTGTGTATATGAATGTATGCATGTACATGTATATATGTATGGATGTATTTTTGTATGTATATGTGTGTATAAATGTATGTATGTATGTATGTATGTATGTATGTATGTATGTATGTATGTATGTATGTATGTATGTATGTATGTATGTATGTATGTATGTATGTATGTATGTATGTATGTATGTATGTATGTATGTATGTATGCATGTGTGTATGTATGTATGTGTGTATTTGTGTATGTATCGTAGCCTGGAATATGTCATAGTCGATGGGCCTATCAATGTTAAAGCCTGGGGTCCAGCAGACCCCAGGTGTGCTAAATATGCCCGAGTGTCATTCTTATTTTTGTATCATCGAACCAAGAAATCTAAACTCTTCGAATTTTTCCGTAGATGTAGAGGGATGAATTGCTGAGGAATTTGAATTATTTCAGATTTTTACTATTTGTATCAACGCAGCTATTCAAGGAAGTTTCATCGATGTGGTCCAATGGACCCCAGGTGTGCGTCATAGGGTTATGGTTGGCCACTCTCACTGTTAGATAGAGGGAAATGAAGGATTATAACAGAAAGTAATTAATCTCAAATGTATGCGTTGATTAGAATACTTTACTCACCAGCGCCTTCATTTGGGAAATAAGGAACTGTCGTTTCTAAATTTGCGGTCTCAGTTTCAAACATGTCTGAAGAAAATAAACAACAATTAATTTTTTTAAAGTAAAATATGATATGATTAGGCTATAAGATGTATCACTATTATCTTTCAGTGAGTCTAGATGTTAGTAATGTTACTCATTGAAATCTTCTACATTTGCTCCTACATTTGTGTCCAAATAGACCTACAGCAAAAAGCATGCCATAATTGTTTTATTATTAGTAATAATTAGCAACTTCTATACCGCTGGCGTTTAATGCACAAGGCATCAACCGATGGCGCACAAAACTCAGGCCGTAATTTAGAGCATAGTCCAGATGCTCAGCGTTAGACATGAGGAGACAGCCTGTGATGGATAAGTAATTTTTAAAAGTAAGTCTTAAATGGAAAACGAAATGACACGCGTGACTACGAACAGATAATTATATGAAGATAATATTATTTCCAAAATCTAGTAACGGGAAACCTCATTCTCATCCTATATCGTTATGTCATAATATGTCTAGATTGTGTCTACATGTATAGGTGACTTGGTCAATCTCTTCATTAATTTGTAGATTTCCAAACAAATAAATTAGAAAGGTCAATAAGAAAAAACTTCTAAATTATTGACCCTTTAGATAATGCAATAATATTATCTACAATAATATGTGGAGACAGTAAGGTTCGCAGCTTCATTTCTGTTACATCTCGCAGCGTGATTAACCTTAGAAGCTAGTATAGGCTTATAATCTTAATAGTCTCGATAATCTACGGACTCAGTTTATTCATATGCGAATGAATCAATATGCATGCATGTATGTCATGCACAAATCCATACATAGTCTACATAATACACACACGTGAATAAATACATACACACATATACATACATATACATATACATATGCATACATATACATATACATACATACATACATACATATATACAACGTACGTATACATATACAACGTACGTACATGCATACGTAAATGCACATGTAGGCCTACACACAAGCGTAGGCCTGCATACCTCACAATTTTCACAATCATAACTTCTTTACAATCAGATCCATTTCTGAGTGATTTCCAGCGTATAGATATTACCTGTCTAAAATAATTCCCCACAAGCAAACTTAATCGTTATATCAAAACTTATTTGTAACATAAACGACGCTGGCTAACATTAAAACGTTGAGCTGAATTTAAAGCCCAAGCAACAATAACAGCATGCTGTTTGTTTTGTTACTAGGCTAAGCTGACGTGATAGCTCACTCATCCTGTTTAGAGGACACTTCGTAGCTAGCTATAATTGCAGTCTATTTTTAGCAATCGGGCTGAGAGCCATGTCATGGGTTTTAATGTAAGTCTACACGTTTTTCTATGAAGACCGTATGGTCTTGACTCTGTTCATTATTTAAGTGAATTGTTTTGGTGAGATCATTCACCACCGCTTCCAGTCTGAACAGGTACCACGCCTTTTAAAGTCCCCGTGTTAGAGCGTCCTAGACACTGCTTATTTTAAAACTGCTTATTTTAATCCGCGCTGCCAAATATATATAATTATAGAGGATTAGTTGTGGGTTATAGGACGTAGTTAAAACCATGTTGTTGAGACGTGCTAGTTCCGGTTACTCATGCTTAGGCTTCGTAATTTCCCTTGTAATTAAATACTTCGCCTTGCGACGCAAGCCTATATTATTTGCCTCTGCCTGTCTGTCTATCTTCCTCTGCATATCCTCTGCATTCCTTCTGACCCAAATGACATCGCAAAAACCATTGTATCTCTCTGTCACTCTCTGTCTCTCTCAGTCTCTCTCTCTCTGTCTCTCCCTGTCTGTCTCTCTCTGTCTCTCTGTCTCTCTGTCTCTCTGTCTCTCTGTCTCTCTCTGTCTCTCTCTCTCTCTCTCTGTCTCTCTGTCTCTCTCTCTCTCTGTCCGACTGATTATATTCGTCTTTACTTCTCTTTTCGATAATATAGTTCACTGTCTAATTTCTCTCTCTCTTCTTCCCGAGTAAGACAATGAGTAAGCAAGTGAGCCAATCAATCTATCAGCCAACCAGCCACCTATCCAGCCAGTTAGTCAGGCACTCTGTCAGTTAGTCAGTCAGTTGGTCTAGGTGTTAATAGCCAGCCAGTGACCCAGTGGGTCAGCCAGTCAGACAGACAATCAGTCAGTCAGTCCTAATAGTCGGTCAGTCAGTCAGTATCACAGTATCCATTCAAAGAACCAGTGAGTATATCACTGAGCGCAAGTGGGTGAGTAAGCGAGTAAGTCAGTCACTTAGTAGGAGTGTGCCTGTGTTAAGTATGTCTGCGTGGGCGTGTCTGGACCTCAGTTATGCGAGGCTGTACTTAATTATGCATTTAGGTCCTGCATACTATTGCCCTGACTAGGATAATAGTCACATTAAGCCCGGTGTCATATGATTGGCTAGAAAGTTTTAGCGGGAAATATTGAGGCGAATAAAGCTTGTTATTAAAGCTTTTCACTGAATGTAGAGGATCTAGCCTTGGAACATAATCTGTCGGATGCAGTCTTGAAAGTATATTGCTGAGTGTCTTGTCGATCCGATGGACATTCTAAAATGTGAGTGATTTCTTTTACTCTGGGTAGGAGTTCGTCATCTTTGAAACACTTCTTTTGATTGACTTATTATTAATTATAGCATCCAATCCAGCGAACTATATAGCGCCATTATCATGATGCAAATGGCACCAGTCCATGCGTCAGTGCTAATAGTATAACAATCAACCAAAATGAAGCTAAGAAATTGAACTGCTGCACTAGTTTTAAAGATAGTAAAACATACATGTAGGCTGTGAAGGAAACATTGCTTCATATAAACTGTTAAGATTGTCGTTAGCAAAATGATTTAGTCTGTGTTAATATCATGTGTGACATAGCTCACAGCAGTTGGCCTTAAACTGATAGGGTAAGTAAGAAGGGTAGGCCTAAGTTCAGCTAAGTGTAGTTAGCTTAATGCGATACACAGGTTAGGGAAGGCGAGATAAGACATGGTTCTTTTACCTGAGCTAATTCGTTAAACTGAGTTATTTAAACTAGGATAGGCAAATAAAAATAATTATTATGGTAAAACGAAATTAGATAACATAATCACTTTTACATTGAGGTAAACCATACAGAGTTAGGCCCGTTGTTTTAGTAGCTGTTTCAGTTTAACGAAACTGTTTGATAGCAAAGATAATCAAGGAGGGGACGGCGACGCCAATGATCTTACTATCACACGGTGTCGTTAAACTGAAACTGCTACTAAAACCATGGACCCAACTCTGTATTGTGACGGTGATGTCTGGTCACCACATTTAAAAGTGGTGGTGGTAGTTAACATTGCTGTATGGCCCTGGGGCGTATTATTTTTTAGAACATGACAATGCTATTTTGGTTTGAATCAAGTTTTATACTTTTTCTAGACTGCATCCGACACAAGTCACTGTAATTGTTTAGCTGTATCGCGTGCTTAGTGTCGTCAACATATTAATAGTTGTGTAACGTATTAATAAAACATGGACTTTGTTAGCTGCGAGTGACCATAAAGTGGAGGACAATGTATACTAGGGTGACCGGCGAGATGAGTCCTATGTGACTTCACCGGTAGCCCACCACTCGGTTTGTAAAATTTGTGTATTGTCATTTTGCTTTATTTTGTGGTGAATTAAACTTACTTACTTACTTACTTACTAAATTCATATTAAAGGTAAAGATGAGGGAATGAGATAGAGGAGAGATGGAGAGGGAAAAGATAGGAAGGGCTGGGGGAGGGAATTTCCCACAACCACTTTGTGGTCCCAAGTTGCGCTCTTTGGTAAAACTCAATGGCGAAATTCACACTTATTCAGTCGGACACATCACCAGAAATATTTTATTTCTCATTAAACATAGCAAATTTGTTAAAATTATCGTCAATTTAAAATAGTACTGTTATCAGAAATCGCGTGCATAAATATATACTGTATATATCCGTCGTTTTGGCTGCAGCTTAATTACTGGTTACTTGACTTGGTTAAATTACTTTAAACTGTCTTTATGACATCAACATCAACAAATCACGCAGTAATACGATCTCGGATAACCATTAACGTTTTCAACATGATCAGCGACTAGCATTTAATTCACTAAGAGCACAGTAACTGAAGTCGTAAAAATATTAAACAATTACGCTTTTAAAATAAATACTTTATATTCAAGCTCATTATGTTCACGCCCTTAATCAGTTTATAAAAATTGGTAAAATACTGAAGCAGTGTGCAGAGAACAGGAAGAGTGAAATATCGGTAACCTTGATGCAGTATATCGTTGAAAGCACATTTATGTTGGTTTATGGTCTATGAAATAAACGTTAACTTATTAGACTCCGTAGATTTCTAATTGTCACTTTGTCATCATCTTTTATCTTGTAAATCAGAACCTGGCCATCCGTCATCTTGCCGTTGATTCTATCGTTGTCTGCCACGTAAAGTAGACCCGTATCTTCGTCGAGTTCCATCTTTACTGGGAAACGCAATCCATCTTTCCTGGTCACCAGATCCCTCTGAAATTCCAGGTCGGAGTTGAGCAGACGAACTCTACCATTATACTTGTCAAGCACAAGGACCGATCCATTCCTGTCTACCCCAAGATAGACTGGCACGTTAAGCTGATCCACACCAGGTCCTTTCTCTCCGCCGAATGACTTCAGAAGAGTTCCTTTGCCATCCACCTGACAAACTCTGTGTAGTTCGTCCTTTGGATCACCGTGGCTCAACACGAAAAGATTGTCATTCAGTTTTATGGCTTGCTGTAGACCCTTGATACCTGTATCAGGCGATATGGGAATCTTGACTCTCTCGTTCCCTTCAGCGGCGAATTCAGCCAGTGCATTCTGATCATGGAATGTCTCAAGAATCGTTGTTTCATTGGTAATGAAAAGACGTCCAAAATCATCTTCCGTCGTCCAAGTGTTTATGCTCGTTCCATCTCGATCAACTATGTGCATTTCCTTTCTCCTTCCTATCTCCGTCCAATCGAGCACAAACAGCGCATTCCTCTCGTTCCAGGTCTTGATGTCTCCAGGGCACACCATTCCAGGGATCTTCCATTCACGCTGAAACTGGAATGGAGTGTTAACGTCATAGACTTTGATGACATCGCTGTAGTAGCACAGAACAAAGAGTTCTCCATTTAAGTCGCTCGTTCCAAATATCGCTCCTCCATTGTTCCCGGCTCCTTTTATTGTTCCGATTAGAATCGGTCTGTCTTTGTAGCTCATGTTTCCTACGAAAACAGACAAATCAATAGGCTTGTGAAACTGAACACTTGCGAGAGAGGAACAATTAAGAAAGTGTAAACAGAATAAAAGGCTGAAAAGGAAGTTATTGAATGGACACGGCTTATCATTTCGAAGCCTAAGAAAGAAAGTGGAGAAAGACGAAGGCATAATTATTTTTTATAAAGACATCCACTTCCGAAAAATAAAGAAGGACAATCGAAGATACAACGTTAAAAAGTTCTCTCTGTCACTGTCAGTATCAGAAGCCGATCGTCGAAATGCGGCCTTTAATCTGACTTGGTGGTAGTTATAGAGGAAACTGAGACTACCAGGTCCCTCTTAGCAAGTGGTGGGTCCCAGGCTGATTGTTTGTAAGGAATGATATTTTCGGAAAAGGAGCACTCAATTCAGCTTACCATTATACGGTACCAGAGTTAATGCTTGAGGGCCAGCATGGGGCACATTACAGTGAGACAGGATGGAGGCATGTATTGACTCCGTGCCTGCGGCTGAAGCCAAAATGCAGCCTTCGATGGCACGAGTTGTATTCCAAGACCCTCTCTTCCAGCTGCAGTCGGCAAGAGCGACATTTTGGATATTTGTAAGTCGACTGAGCATAATTGTTCAAATAAATTGGATAAGAAGTTGGTGGTCCATGCACGGAAAGTAACGGATATCGTGAAGAGCAGTAATACACAGAAGATCAGTCATTTAAGACAGAAGGGAAGTCAACTGAATGAGCTCCTGAGAAGAATTATGGCGTCGTGTTTAGCTAATTTGGTGAATTAATTTAGTTAAACTCGGAGACTTTGAACATCACCAGGGCTGCTGCAAGAGTCCCACCAGCAGAGAGAGAAATCCCGACGGTAGACAAGGATCTTCCGGCAACAAAGGAGTCTAAGGGTGTCGATAGGTCAATCTCGTTTGTTTGTGTGACTTCCTGATTTTTAAAAAATATTATTATTATTATTATCATCATTTTTTTAATGCCCCGAGGTATACAGGATCCCTCAGGGAACTCTCAACATTATCTATTGTAGAAAATTTTCCCGGAAAAAGGGAAAAAAATTTTTATTATTATTATTATTATTATTATTATT
>JACEVL010001383.1:0-39516 GCA_020284085.1 Aporrectodea caliginosa
TTCGGGCGTCAAAAGCAAGTCTGTACAATGAACACTGGGGTCCTCTTGCAGTGTTGTTACCAAAATGTCGTTGCTTAACCTGTTTAGTTTGGTAAAAATTATGTGCCTTTCTTGTGTACAATATCTTCAGTTATTGACAATTTATATGGAGCCACGGCCATTCGTGCCTGTTGTGTGGCTAGCCATAAATTCCATCGATGGCCTGTTTCACGATGTTCTGAAAAACCTAGCTTCATATTCAATGGGGAAGGGGGGAAACTCGTGCCAAACGCGGGGCGGAATAATATTGCAATGGTGTTCTCGAGAGGCATGTAGTTGCTTAGATCAGTTTGCTTGGATTTGTATCGCTCAAAAACCTACTGCATAATTATATGATGCATCATTATTTATGGCATGGAGGATATACCGACCATGTGCCTGTGCCCGTCATTCTGCCTCTCAACGAATTGCTCGTCTGGGTATTGACCTGATTAGCTCAAAGAGCAGTTGCTTCACATGGTCGAACTGGTACTAAGCAACAGCTGTTAACTTTCGAAATCGCGAATTTTAAGTAGAGGGGGGGCTACATCATTCTTTAGCAGAAGTTAATCACTCTGAAGAATGGCATTCTGCGATCATATGCTCTCGTGTGATTAGAGTCAACAGATTTACAGCTAAGCTTATTGCTGAATACCAAATAATCGGAAAATCACTTATCGGTATATATTCTGAGCTTTACTACTGGGATAGACAACGATTTCGGTGTAAAGCGAGTTGCCTCCTGAGAATGCAGAAGAGTTTTAACGATTGTTTCTTTGATAGCTTCTTTGCTATTCAGAACTAAGCAGACCTAAAAAACTTTGATAATAGGCTATGTTCAACTTACATGGAGGTATAGAACGCAAGCTTGAGACAACACTGTTTATAAATCTAAACAAAAAGGGAAAATGTCAACGCAAACATGATTAGGCCTATATATATACATAAACCATCAACATCTACAATATAGAATCAAGCCAAATTCTTGAATTGCATGATCGACCAAGAGAAAACGCAATACCAGATTCTTTGTTGATTATTTCGCCGTCTTTGAAATTTTCTTTAGGGAAAAATTCAGCTCTACGTTTCGCTTGAAAATAATGTTTCATTATAAAATTTTCTCAATGGTTTAAGAAAAGGGCCTTTAGGTGGTTGCTTATGTGTAAACGTTCTGCCCACCTCTACGTCGTCCAAATATGAACAAAATTGTGGATTTATAGTATAGAAGAATAACGAAATAAGACGCAGAATATAATAGAAAACATCTAAACATCTGAAAATAATTGAAGACCTTAGAGCCATACCCAAGTATGTCCGATATTATGAGTTTTTGGAAAATGGCTTCAAAGATCGGATACTTCAAACTGCTGTATCTAAGCCATTTGACGACATATCGACAAGCGATTTGAAGCGCCATGTAACTATTATTGTCTTTAACAAAATTGGTACATAATGCAATGCGAAAGATAACATTATTGTTTTTTTACACGACATTTTACTTCATACCGGGTTATTGACATAAACAACACTTAACCATCATTATCATTACGGGTGCAGTAACAGGTTATGTGCACAAAGTCTGTTCTCTAGCAGCTGCAATACCACACGCCATCTCGTGTTAGTCGACATACCTTATTCTTGCACCAAATGGTCACACCATCGATCAGTATAATTACGGATGCAGTAACAGGTTATGTGGACAAACCTTGTTCTCTAGCATGTTGATTACCAGACTGGTGTTAGTCGACATACTGTACCTTATTCTTGCACCCAATGGTCGCTATTACACAGTGCAAAAATCATGCAAGAAGCGAATATGTCAAATAATCTGAGTGTTGCACCGGCGTCATTGCAAAGATTACAGGAAAAAAGGACAGTCTTGTTGTCATACCTGGATATTGCAGCGGCGTAATGGTAGAATACTGCCGGATGCACAATACCATATTATGTTGACATAACGTTTTTTCAAAAATGACAATCAGAAATATTCAGATCTATACCAAATTCGCAGAGGATATAGATTACTATATGCCAATCACGTTGGCATACCTTTTAGCAATAAAGTGGTATGTCGACATACTTGGGTATTGCTCTAAGGTCTTCAATTATTAAATTGAACCGATTTCCAGTCTAGAGGTCTGTCGTTTTATGAGTCAAATCAAATCAATCAAATCAAAGCTGCTTTATTAAAGAGCAACAACCGACGATAATACAGAGTTGTTAAATAAATCGCGGCAGTATACATTAATGTTATGCAAGCAGATATTATATAATCATGTCGGAATAAAACATTCACAGTTGAGCTCATTAAAGGGAAACCCCAAAGGGACAAGTCCCGCTGTCCGGGGTACCCAATGGTGATCATAGGTGGAAGGTTAACAGTTTCATTGATATGAATATCTTCGTAGGTTAACTATAGGAAATATTTAAGAGACCTTAACTAATCAAACGTAAATTATAATGATCATAATAATGCCATGGTATCCGAACAATTCCCCCTGGACAATTCCCCCGGACATTCCCCCGCCATTCCTCCCTAGATTTTTCCCCCGGGCTAAAAATCATCCGTTGACGAAATGAAGGCGAATAAAGACCTTCAACACGTCTAGAGAATGTAAAAACAACAAAACGACTACAAAACGACCAAGCACCAAAACTCAGTCTAACTATAGCGTAAGTGTAACGCCCTTATATGTGACCCAAGGGCAGGGCCGGATTTAGGTTGGTGGGGGCCCTGAGGCAAACACTAAGCCAAACAGTATGGAATACTTTTTTATAATTAACTATTAACTAATAACTAATGTACTGTAGTCTGTAGGTAAGTTACATCTTTAACTGTACTACAGCTCGAGTACAGACAGACTCACTTGAAGTCACTTCACTCACAGAGTCATAGTCACAGTAATGACAGTAATGACAGTATGATCAACTTATTGACACTTTTCTTGCTTTGCTATTAGCGAAGTCTTTAATGATGTCACGAAAGTCAATGCTTCATCGGAAATCAACATCAGACTCAGTTTATAATATATTTATATAGCGCTTACATTTTTATATCGCGACGCTGACAATTAGTTACAAGTAATATGACTAATATCTACTATTTTTAGTTTTGTAGGTCTATTTACAATATTTATTACATTTATTTCTATTTATCTATTTTTTGGTGTTTGGTGGAATTGGTGGGGGCCCTGAGGCAGCTGCCTCATTTGCCCCATAGTAAATCCGGCCCTGCCCAAGGGATCGAAATGAGTCGCATGTCGGAAATTTTAGAATATGAGTATTTTACATATTCTTAAAGACCACATTTTTGCTTTAAAATGACACCACAAGATTGGTTCTACCTTATTTTTTGACAAAGTTACGAATGATTATGTGTTTTTTTGAGAAAATTTCTTTTATTTATTTTAATATATAATCACAAAAAATAAAAGTATTCTCTATTCAAAATTCTGAAAATACACATTAAAACAATGAATTTCATCAAATGTGAGAAATCAGAAATGTAAAAAAAATTTTCCACTAATTTTCATTAAAATCTGAAAATAAGAAAAAGTGACATCTGATCATATTTTGCTGTTTTCCTGGGAATGTAAATTGCCGACATCCGACTCATTTTGATCCCTTGGGTCACATATTATAATATAATGTAAGGACGTTGGTAGGAATTATTCCTAGGATTATGTTGGTTGGACACTAATATTATTACAGTTTCCGACCAACACTTGACGGTGTACAACTTATCCAAATCTTTATTAAAAGTACAAACTACATACCGACTGCACAACGTATTTATGCATGTATGTAGTGTATGTATGTATGTATGTATATATTTATGTATGTATGTATGTAGGCCTATGTAATAGATCTCCATTTTTTAATTTATGTATGTATCTAGATATTTAGGCTTAATACAGTGCCATTCAAGTTACCGACAAGATTACTGGATACCACAGTCCAAGCAATAGATATCTTAGCAAAATAATTATCAGTAAGCATAATTTATATCTACAGATATCTGGAACGTCACAAATAACAGAACCCCTCCGTAATTTTTCCAAACATTCCGTGAAACCTTACTTAAGTGGCCTGACTGCCACTTAATCTCTTGCGATCAGGCGTATATTAAACGGGGATGAAGCCAGTACGAGAGCTACTGGCTCAACTGCGTGGACTTTAACAATATTTTGGCCCTCTGGTGGTCGTATGAAAAAGCGTTGCACCAGTCCGGTGAGAAAGAGGAAAATCTCTGCACGAGCCATGCTTTCGCCGAGACAAGAGCGCCTCCCTAGTGAATACAGTAAAACAGAACACTAACATTTTTTTAAGTAGCCTACTAAGCCCTAGTAAATTTAATAATACTGAACAGTCGCAAATTTGTTCCAAGATAAAGCGATTAAATGTCGTTATCATTTTCTTATTATTTTTTTTGTCCCGAGGTAGGCCTACCTCAAATCCCGTTAGAGTTAAAAAAACTTACCTGGAAAATATGAAAATAAATTCAAGCAAAAGCTAGAAGACCTATTCTACAAATAACGATAATAATAATAGCAATAATAATAAAATAATAATGACAATAATAATAACAGCAACAACCATAATAATAATATTGAAAATAATAATAATTACTATAATTATAAATAGCACAAATAATAGTAATAATGACAATAACAATAGTAATAATTAATTATTATATTTTTTTATTATTATCATCATTATTGTTATAATCATCATCATTATGATAATGCCACTCTTACCTATCGCACTTATGACATTACTACTCAGACAACGTGTGTGCTAAGATAGAGCTAAAACACGAGGCCTACTCCCTACGATAGGGAACAATTACACATCAGGCACATATTAGATATACAATTGAGACACGGATGAATCATATTATGGACATACTTGAGTCATTTTCCGGTTACATAGCAAATTTACTAATTCAACAAGGAAAAAATTTTTTTTTCCCAAATGACTTTTTTTTCTTTGGAACAAATCTTGAATATGTCTATTTTACAAATATATATTTCGTTTTGCACTAATATGTAAACGTAGGAAGTTTTTGGTAGAAAAAAATAGCCCTACTAAAATATTTGTCCACTCCGTTACTGCATACATATGAGATCTGTTTATACAGTGTACAGCTTCTGTTGTGTATCTTGACATGCCAATATGTTTTTAGTATTAATATTTATAAAATAGAAATGAAAGAAATTAGAATACATATAATTATTTGATTCCCATCCCTTTTTTATTTATTTAAGAAAGGTCCACTCCGTTACGGAAAGAAAAGCAATTAATGTCAAGTTGAATAAAAAAATTGCCCAAGTAAATGAAAAGAAAGCACTTGAGCCAATCATTCCCATTGATCGAATAAACAGAAAACACCGAAATATTTATGGTATTGTCTTAAAAATCTGCTCACAGCATCAAAATACCACACCATTTAGCCTATAATAAGTCCACTCCGTTACTATCCTTCGAGTGTCGAGCACAGTTTTTCCACTCCGTTACATAGCTATCCCATGCGTTACCAAATAAATGTTAACGGAGTGGACAGGTAACGGAGTGGACAATTTGTGTTGCAGCACGGTAAATACCATATTATCGCTCATGCGTCCTCGTCAATCTTTGGTAAAATCATTAATTTCCTTATAAGCGTTATATTACAAATATTATTGGAATTAGATTTATTTATAATCATGGCAAAAATGCAGTAACGGAGTGGCTGCATAATAAAAAAACATCTCTGGTACGAAATAAATGAAAATTTGTAAGAAATTTGTCGATCCATGGAAATCGTTTGTGAAGCTATTAATAACTTACATAGATCTTCACAGAAGAGATGAGTCCATTTGCGCGGCCACATAATTAAATGGTTCTGAGATAGAAGATTATTTTTACATGGTAACGGAGTATACATAAATCCTGGGGACAAGTTTAAAAAAATTTCTTTTAATTATACTGAAGATCCGGTTCACCAAGTTGTATTTTAAAACATACACAAATATATAATACATAAGAAACACGTGAATATTTTGGCTCAATACAAATCATTTTGATATTGTAGACTAAAGCAATAAGTACTATAGTCTAGGGACAGTAACGGAGTGGAACATTTTAAATTGAAAATAAATTTTAATAAATTAGGTTATTGCTTTAAATTACTTTCAAATATCTGAAATTGTTGACTGATCAAATACATTTTAATATCAACACTTAGCATAATCAGACTAGGTATAGTTTTTCGAGAAATGACCGGGGACAGCTGAATTCTGAATTTACCATGTTACCGGAAAATGACTCACGGAGTTTATAAATATCTACTACCATGTCGCTCAGCGTGCTCTTAAAACGGTACACGACATTAAATGTTAAACTGCATCATTGTTCTCAGTTACTTACCAAGGGAAAACGTTAAAACGGATTCTCTGTGGATCACTTGTCCATCCTTGTCCAAAAATCTCTCCGGTCGAAATATCTCCGGGTCTTTCCAAGCCTTTGGATTCATGTTGGCCGCGTGAAGGTTGACCAGCACCTGATTAACAAATACAATATATAGCTATACATAATGTTATGGTGAATTGTTTGGCTAGATACCAAACTGACCGCAGGAAAAACGCAGCTAGGTCGAGTCATGAAGATAGGACAGGCCACGCAACTGGGCCTATAGTCACATAGCTAAGTCATGTCAGTCACTGCTGTATTGACGACTTTGCGAAGCTGAGCACACATTCAGATTGATATGTACGCATAACGACAGAAAAGCGCAAAGCTAAAAGACTCAAAGGATTCGACAGGAACGGAGGTTTCTTATGAAGGAATGATGGAATTAAAGAAAGTCTATCTGACAATTCAGAAACCTATGCTGCTGTAAGGAGGGGAATGGGGTATGCAAGCGTCTCAAATAGCCTCTGCTGCTCAAATGTCCACCCACGCCACCTTCACGTGGTCCCTCCTGTTTCAACGGAGTGCGTGGTGGACGACCGAGTGCTCGCCGGTATAAGCGAGTGCCCCATGGGCAAAGGAGCTGAAGGACGGACGGTGAACGGCATCGACGCTGAGAGATGGTGTCTCTCCATAAAAACACCGGGAGGAAGGCAACGGGAAACCACCTCCCTATTCATCCCGAGGAATATGTAAAATGACGCCAAACAAAATGGCGTCGTTGGACATATGAACCTGCCTGAGGGCAGAGAACGTGAAGAAGAAGATGCTGCTGTAATGAAGCAATTACGTGCATTGTAAGTATTAAGTAAATTTAACTGTATGCCATTCAGTTAAGTCCTCAAAGCACATCGCTGAAGGCTAACTCGAGTCTACGACGAGCAAAAGATCATCATCAAAGGTTTTAACGATGTTATAGAAAAATGTGTCTGTGGAGTGACTTTCTTGGTGACTCCCTGATTACGGTACATTTAGGCTAGCTGAGATTTGCAATCAGATGACGCCTTGTGCATTAAAGACCGGCAGTACTGAAGTTACTTATTCACAAAAAAGAAGAAATAAAAATTGCAATAATAAACCACATAGATTAGCAGAATTGTAAGAGATTCTTCTTAGGTTCTCTGCCTCTTAGGCAGGCTCAAATGTACGACGTCAATACTGTTCTCGATGTTGGGCCTCTTCTTTCATCTTTCTGTATCCATCTGTCATCATCCAATCCAGCATCCATTTAAATAAATATGCAGTCTATTGGGAACAGAGGGAGCATTCTTCGAAACATCAACGACTCTAATAAGTACTTTAAATCTGCAGAAACTTATTAGGACTTTATACTTGCAACGAAATAATTTCTTGAGGATACAAATATTCAGCCTAGAACTGAGCTGTATCTACCGAACCTTAGGCCTAATCAATATCAGAATACAATTACCCAACTCATCTTTTTAAGAGGCCTATTTTCAAGCAACATTATCCGGTAACCTTGACATTAAAAACTCAGCTTTTATATTGATTTCTCCGTGAAAATAGCATTATTTAGTTTGAATAAATGTTTAAATTACCAAAGTTCCACCTGCGACAAAGTAGTCTCCAACAGTAGTGTCGCTCATGGTCATGTGAGGTATGGCCAATGGAACCAAGGTTTTCCAGCGCAATATCTCCAAAATTGTGGCATCAACGAAAGGCAGTTTGGACTTATCATTCATGGATGGAAGTCTATCTCGCGGAACCACTGCATCAATTTCTGCTCTTAGGCGATCCTGCACATCAGGGTTGTTGGCTAAGGCGATCAGTATCCAAAGAAGAGCATTTGCAGTTGTGTCAGTTCCAGCTGAAACTAGATCTCGAAGCGTGAAACTCAGTTGCTCAACATCGTAATCTTGACCCTCGCGCTCTAGATATCTACGCACAAAGCAATCTTCTGCACGATCTTCTAGACTCTTTTCAGTCTCCATTCGAAGAATCTTGTTCATCATCGTCTGACTTTCGACAACCTCTTGCCATCTATTTCGGTAAAAGGGTATAAATCTTAATATAGGAACAAGGTCTAACGCCAGATTAAGGTTGTCAAAGGTGCGCTTGAGTTGGCCCGCGAGCTCAGTCGTTCCGAGGTCATAATCTTGTCTGCGTCCAAAAAGAATATTCATGATTATGTTGTTTATGCAAAGGTAAACGAGTTCGTTGGGATCAAAAGACTTTCCATTTAGTTTCAGTACATAATCTGTAATGAACTCAACTTCCGTTAAGATTCTTGATTCCATCGTGCTCTTAACTCCAAATCCCAATTGCTTCAAAGTGGAGAGTGAGAGTTTGTGATACTTCTTCCATTCTTGTGAAGTGCTCATTGTAACCAAACCTGGAGGCAAGTGATAAATCTGATTAGCCTTTTTAGCCAATCAGTTTTATTGTCTAAACAATATGAATATTAAAATTGACAATCACCTTTAATAATGCATATACAGTAGGGTGGCTCAGAAAAAATTATTTCAGATGTCTTTAACTCTCACCCTCTCAAAATGTTCCAAATAAATAAATAAAATGTCCTGTTAAGTTTGTGGTTTTTAGGATGATGTTTAGGGGTGCCTTATGGCAAGTGTAATTTTACATGGGAATAGCCTGTTCGTACGATGCCGCTAATTAGTGTTACCGGTTAAGTCTAAAAAGTGAACATATTATATTTATTGTCTAACAATATCTACTGTCTAGCAGTGCATACATTATTAACCAAAAGCAGTAACACTGTGTATTCAACGGATAATTAAATAATTAATAAAGAAAGTTCTGAAAATGGTTCAAGTCGGACATGACCTTCAACATCAAAATAGATAATACAAAGACTGTCTACCTTTAAACGCTAATGTCTAGCATTTTAGTACGGCCACAGGTGTGGATTTCCTAGAATCTTGGAACAACTTTATAATCTCAGCATGCAGCCATTTGAAGGAGAAACTGTTCTTCCTTTCTGGTCAGATAGACATTAAACTCTTGAATCAGTGACACATCTCTTTCCGTCATGTCGTTTATGACTGTCAGTGCCTTGAAATACTCCAGCACTGGTTTGAATTCAGAATTGTAGCACCACTGGCCAGGACCGATCTGAAGATATATAGTCTACGGGCAAGCTCAATGCTGTGAAGAATTGAATACTCTGCTGAGTGGCAAAGATTTCTGTTTGCATGGCGATACGTTTTGAATCACCTGTTGACTGTTGTTTCCATGAGGCACACTCTTCATTGCATTCACCATTCCGCGTTTCACTTCAACAGTGATAGACGGATCAAGCATTGCAGGGCATATAAGTTTCTCATTCAGATTCCGTTAGTGTGCCAATTATTTCTGCACTGCACCATCAGATAAGACCTTATTTAGGGCGGAGTACTCCTGCAACCTCTCCAGGAACAATAGGTCATTATTCGGAGCCAAGGTGGCATCAACGCTGCATCAACGCTGCAAGCCATGCTTGGATGTATCCACCTGCTATGGGAAAACCATAGAAGCTCACATAGACCATATTCTTCTTTGGCTGCCAGCTTAAACTGGCCACCATCTGCCTGGATGCGACCAAACATGAAGATCTTGAATATGTATAGCAAGTGTCCCATCTATCTTGCTCAGTGAAGTCCAGCAGGAGCACGGAAATGAATTCCACTCGGAGGGATCTCTCCCAGAATTATGATGACCAGAATGAGCAGTTCCTGGTAATCTTCTCGTAGCTGAGTTTCCTGAAGTCATTGTTCAGCAAAGTTCAAAACTTCAGGTCTTTCGTCTAGTGTGATATTTCTCGTGACTTCAATATCCTCTAAACCTGCACGGAAAGCAGCATGATCCATATCAGTCCAGGAGGGCTGGAAACATGTGAACATATGGTCCAGAAGGAGCTAATGTTAGTGAACAGACATTCAAGAACATGATGCAGACAGGCAAAAGATAGCAGACGTTCGTCCAACTTCTCTTCCAGAATATTGAATGTACCTGATCTAAGACCTGTGTTCCACGATGTGGTGTCGAAAGCCATGCCACAGATGCCTGACTTCATACCCCAATCTTCAATAGCTGCGACTACTGCAGCGGCCGTTATTTCTCCTGTCCTAGCTGGTAGGTATGAAACTTCAAGCAGCTGATCAATACCTTCTCCAGATACCAATACAGGCAGATGATTAACTTTAGCTTTCCGTGTCATGCATAGAAGAACTTACATCTCTATTCTTTAAGTAGGTCTACACCATGTTGAGGCACCTCTAAACATATTCAGAATCAACTGATTCTTGGTCATAATTTTTTATAAATTATTTGGAACAGAATGAGAGCTGCAACTTTTAAGAATCGTTTTTCTCACCATTCCCGATGAGCCACCCTAATATACAGAAATGACAATCAGGTGTCTGGAGGTATTCCGATATTTTTAGATCGCTCTTTTGATACATGGAAGCCTAAGTTTGCATCACGTGGTAATAGGCCTATATTTGAACGAACTCGTAGTTGAATAAACTATCAGTTTAATTAATTGTAGAAATAAATTTAATTGCCCTTAGTTTAATCATAAAGCTTTCAGCGAAATGAGGAAAGGCACGACCTTTACCTGAGGTTTTCCCCCCGTTAAAGTTTTCGCAAATCTACACAATAAATCTGCAAGTTTGTCCTTCTGTTTGTCCGTACCAACAAAGGCTTGGAAACGGAACGCTCGCGCGATACTAAAAAGTTTATAAAACGTTTTTATGCGAATTTGTAGGTCAACGGCTATACTAATTAAAATGTCGATGTATCGGAAATTAGAGTAAATTGTGAGTTGAGGATAGTTTCGCTGACCTACAATAGCCGGCTCCGCATGGGTCATCTCTACCTTATATAATATTTATATTATTTGTTCCCTGTGTAAAGACTTCAAGCTACCCCCATTTCAAGTTACCCCCGGTAATCTGAAATCGATTTCCTATTACCCCGGGGGTAATATGAAATCGATTTCAGATTACCCCCGCCCTGTTCACATTACCCCCTCTCTGATTTATCACAAATGATAAATTCTTATGTTTACAACTAATGATAGGGGAAGGGCTTTTAATTTGGACTCCCGTGTAATGATGTCACGACAATTCGTCTACGACACTTCGTATACAGACGTCTGCAAGTGTAGGCCTAACTGTATCCATTAGGGCTAATCAACAGAGGCCGCTTTCTTATAGTTTCGCTAAAACGTGCTATATATTCTCAGGAATCCAGCTTCTAATTACTGAAAAGATTATTTTCATCAATCCAGCTTCTATTGAATGGAAACTTAGTTTCATCCATGCATCGAGCTTGGTATCCAGCTTCTTTTACAGGGAAAATTATTTCGATCAATCCCAGCTTCTATTCAACACGGGAATTTTTTCATCAATCCCACTTCCATTTCGGGACACAGTTTTTTCATCAATCCAGTTTCCATTTTAAAGTGACAATATCAAATTACTTTGTAGACGAAATGTCGGTAGACGAAGTGTCTGTAGATGAAGTGTCGTATGTATACACGAAAAGTCTGTAGACGAGTTGTCGCGGAACCCCGTGTAATACGTAGGCTACTATGACTGGTATCTACGTCATTATAGCTGCACCATTTAGCCTAGTTATGTTTTTACTTTTTAGATAGCCCTAACCTTTATTTAAGTTCTTTTTCGTTCTCTGCAATCGTCAAGGGCACAACTGGTAAAGAATTATTAAAAGTTTTCACAAATGTTGATATATGAAGGTGTATTTTGAAAACTGTCCCAAAAATACCTCTGGGGCATCGACGTAGCATATAAAGTTTGTTGAGTATTAGATTTAGGCCTAGTGCATATTTTAATTGAAAAACTCCGATCGCTAAATAGTACGTAGTCTGTCGATATTAATTAAGTGTTTGGCCAAACAACCAGGTCATGTGTAATACGGACTACTCTATGAATATGTCATACGGAGTTACGAACCTGGTCCATAAAAACTCCATTTCACACATCTGTAGGTCCATAGTAGCCTACAAGATAATAATATTATCATTGGTATTTGGCTATGTAATAGACTATTGGGCATCAAGTGTCTCAAATGGGCACACAATCGATGCGCTGGATTGGGTGATAATGATGACAGTGATTATACATGCGACATTAATTTTGTAAATAAAATTTCAAATAAAAACTTAGTAGTCTACCTAAAGCGCCTTTGAGCGCCTCTGAATGGGAAATCTGGTAGGGGCGCTATAACAAGTGTTCAAATACAATACAATACAATAAAGATTATTGAAGTCTAAGGCCAAAGGTGAACGTTTCATAGGCCTAAGTAGCCCAGATGTTTCTTAGGCCCTACTACTTTTATGGGATTTCATTTTCCTACTAGACCTACTCTCATTGATTGCTATTACAAGTAATTAAGTAGTCTATTACAAGTACTCTTCCAATTGTTAGGCCTATAAATAATTAATCCATTGAAATGTAAACGTTTCAATATTTAAGTTCAAATTAATTGATTGCAATTAATTGATAATTGCATTTCAATTTTTATTCATGCATTTAATAGCAAGGCTATTGTGCAGTTTTCAGTGCCCGATTTTTATATTTATTTTTATATTTCAATAGCTACAGTACAGTCCTGCAGTTTCTTTTCTTTGTGGTTCAAGTATGTCATTTCTATGTTATAGGCCTATAGTTAGCCGAACTAGGTCAATGTTTTAGGTTTCTTCCAGTACTTTTTAAACTCCCGAATAGTAGTCCGTTTTACACAACTAGGCCTATATGTGTGTAATATGGGCCACTTTTTAATTTTGTTTAAATTCCTGCAAATTGGCAAAGCAACTAAGACATCTTTCACCATGTCACAATAATTCTTAAACTCAATCTAGGCCTATATAAAGTGGTAATAAATTTTTTACTTAGGCTTAGGCTTATTATAGGAAGTCGGAGAAAATCGGTTTTTCCCTTAGGGGGACCATAATAGAAACCCTTCCCCTACTTTTATTGAATGAAACACGTGAAACATCCACGGTTGAAAGCTAGTCTCAATGTCTTAACAAAATTTAAAAATGTCACAGAAATGTTAATTGTATTAAAGCACTCATATCAGACAACTACGATATGCATGTCAGATGCCCAATTTCACGAGACTGCATGGGCGTATTTAGGGGGGGGTTTTACGGGTTCAAACCCCCCGAAATAACTAATTGCAAAAAAATTTTTAGTCATATTTTCCAACTGCGAAATTAAATCTTTGGATGACATTGCTTGTACGTGAAACTTCGAAACTTTTACTTACTTTTTATATTTTTTTGGCAAGTATTGTCTGCAGTCAAACTAAAACACGACTCAAAGCCTACATCGTAGCTACGAGTAACAGCTGGTTCCTATCAGCACTGAAATAATAGAGCAATTTTTTTCAGATGACAGCTTAAATTGCTACCATTACAGTGTGGAAATTCAAAAAAATTTCAGTGGGGGAGGGGGCAATCCCCCTCCCCAAACCCCTCTCGGCGCTGCGCGCCTCGGAACCTAAACTTTATCATACAACTACGAAATTGTTTGTGGCTACGCCCCATTTCACGAGAGTACAACAGGTTGTAATATAATTTACATGAATTATATTACAAGCATTCATAGCTAGTGGGTATCTAAAGAAAATAGTAGAGACAGTTAATTTGTGTTTATGCATGAAATAATCATCTAAATAAACATAAATAAATGAATGTTTTGAGGGGTAATCTGAAATCGTAGAGGGTAGGATGAAATCGCCTTCAAGCTACCCCCAGGGGTAACTTGAAATCGATTTCATCCTACCCCCGGTAATCTGAGCGCGATTTCAAGTTACCGGGGGTAAGGTGAATGGGGGTAATCTGAAATCGCTACACCGGGCTAAATACAATGTATAGTAGACGAAGGCCGGACTCCTATTCTCGTGTTTTTAATGTTCCAATAGCATGCGTAATTTTTCAGGGCGACGTCGTTGTTTTGTAACAAATGCGTCTACTTTGCATATTTAGCCCCGCGTGACGTGAAGACAAATGACCTCCCTGAATTTATATTGAAAATGACTCTATCGAAACTTTAAATGTCGATATTTCGGAATTTAAAGCAACTTTTGAGTTGAGAATTATCGTTATGGTGACATTCAATAGAGTTCCAGGCGGGGCTAGATATGCAAATCAGGCGCATTCGTCATAAAACCACGGCGTCGCCATGAAAAATTACGCTCGCAAATTAACACTGTAGCAATATGACATTTTTATACAACCTTCTCATAAGAATTTACGAGAATAGTCGTTTGTCCCACTAAAAATTCGTGTATACATAAGAGGCAGAGCTTCGTTTACTATATTTAACCTGGACAAAATATCAAATTATAAATAGCCTAAGTTAGAGTTATCCCGTGCGAAGCCGGGAAACAACGCCTAATCAATTATAACAACTGCAAGTTAGACGTAAGTTTCATTTAAATTCGTATAAAATGATGTTATAGAGTAATTATAGCAAGTGTCGTATTAAATTCCTACCACATTTAAATTTATTTATTTATTAGACGGAGTGAAAGATGGAGTAGTACTGTCTGTCGCGGATCCGGGTCTTCGCTCCCTTTCAGTAGCCGAGCTCTAGATTGATTAAAATTCGGAAATGGTTTTCCAATGTGTCGATAAAATGAACTTTCTCATCGAAGAGGAAGGAAATGTCCGGGGGAAATTGTCCTAGGGAAAATTGCTCTAGGGAAAATGTCCTGAGAAAATGTTGGGAAAATGTCCGGGGGAAGTTTCCTATACCCAATGAGGGTAGAGTGTTCTGGCTTTGGGATTTCAAGGTAAGTCCCACAAAAATGACTCAAGGAATATTAGATATGCTGACCTTTATTATTGGGATTGAGAACTCTCTCGGAGTAAAGCGGACTTCTTCCTGAGAATGCAGAAGAATGATTGACGAGTGCATCTTCGATAACTTTTCTGTCATTCAACATTAGCACAAGCCTAAAAACAGAAAAATGAACGTGCGTTTGAATTTCAGATACAGTTGAAATGAAAGTATTGATTTCTATTGAATTAAAACATATAAATGAATAAACAGCCACAGGCTAATAGGCGCGAATTCGATGCAAATGCTGAAGATCCGACTTGGCCTTTCGCGAAAACCTGTATCTGTAGGCATTGCCATAATTATTTCCTGATTTTTACCATATCACCATTGCAGGCAGAAAAGAAACTTTTTAGCAGAGACAGGTACTCTTCACATTCTTTCCTGGCCAGTTCTGCCCTTTTCTCTTCACGCAAGATCACATTCGCAAGACTAGTAGTAAGGAGACTAGTATTGTTGTACACTTCCTCGTGCATTAGACACCAGCGCAATGGAAGTTACCAATTACAATTACAATTGCAATTACACAAGTTTACAGTTAACGCAATGATGAATGGCTAATGATCAGCACCGTGCAATTCGGTTGGATTATGAGGGCGCTTGACCTTACGTCGTCGGGGTTCACTTGAATGTAACTTGATGGTTCTAGGGCAATTCGGAACCGGAGAATTCGCAGCGGACATTTCTGAGCGGATAATTCGGAGTGGACAATTGAGAGCCGGATATTTGGGAGCGGACAAATCGGAGCGGCCATGAATTATTCTAATCAATCCAACTAAGGCGTGCTGCGGAGCACTCCAGCCGATCAGGTGATAGGCCAGAGTAAGGCGATGAGCAGTAGTCAAGTCGGATTGAGATGAAAGAATGCACATGATACACTCTCTTAAAGGATTTTCATAAACCAAACGTCTGTCAACGATTAAGAATGACCATTAAATGACTGAAGCTCAAAGTATTACTCTAAAACATTTAGGCCTAATTACAAATTCCAGAAACTACTTGGTAGTTAAAATATTGGTCGACTGCAATATACAAGAAATGCTTCCTGGCTTCTGTGGTGGAATCGTGCTTGAGGTTGAGACACATTTAATTAACCGCTTTGACCTGATGCAGGACAACATCAAAGTGTAGGCTATTGTTTGATACCTACTTGTTACCAACTCTGAATGTGAAGATAGGTCCAAGTTGATCTGCTTTTCTCATGAAAAAGTCCGCGATGTTGTTGAAGTCCCGTAGGAATGGTAAAGATCCGACCAGTGGAAGAGATGGAAGAGAAGGTGGATAACGATGCCTTGCATTCCCTGTGTCATTCCACCACCGAATGAGAAAGCGTGAAGACCACCATGTCCCCAGAAAGACAAGCAATTCCACCGGCAATGACATTTATCTTTCTGTATGAATCAATGCAATCCGGAAATCTGAGTAAAATATATTAAACAATTTTCACGTCATATTTCCTTTCGAGATTTTATGTTGTGTTTATAGTCTCCTTAAAATAATAGTATGTTGAATATGGGAACCATTGGGGTGCTCAATAGTCGTTGTAAACGTTCTGGACGAGTACTGGTCTTAGACAGTATGCGAACCATGCGACCGCATAGGGTTGCCAACTTTAGAGAGCCGCCAAATTTCATGACGCTTACTCCACTTTCATGCCCCTACTGAGTATGCAAGATAAGATTTCTAATGCAATAATTGAGAATAATGAATACTCTCTGGGAGTTTTTCTTGACCTAGCCAAGGCGTTTGATACTGTGGATCATAGTATTTTATTAAAGAAACGAAGTGTTTATGGTATACAAGGTTCTCAACTTGACTGGTTCGCTAGCTATTTTGAGAATCGCATGCAGCTTGTTTGCTGCAATGGTGTCTTTTCTACTATGCATGCAATTAATGTTGGTGTTCCACAGGGTTCGAATCTAGGTCCCTTGTTGTTTCTCATTTACATAAACGACCTTCCTAATGGTTCATCTATCATGTTTTTTATTTTGTTTGCTGATGATACCAAAATCTTTTATTCTCATGGTTCATTGGACACGTTATTTCAAATTGTGAATTCTGAGTTAACCCTTGTTGCAGACTGGTTTTGTGCTAACAAGCTAACACTCAATATTGATAAAACAAACTACATTTTCTTCAAATCTTATAGAAAAAGCTATCCCTCTGAGTGCCCTAATCTGTACATTGATGGTGTTCCTATTACTCAAGTTGAATCAACTAAATTCTTGGGTGTTTATGTAGACCAAAACTTAACATGGAATGAGCATATAAGAAATATTTCATCAAAAATTGCTAAGAATATTGGAATTTTATCTCGTATTTCTTATCTGCTACCATCTTACACTCGTACTACTCTATACTACTCACTCATTTACCCCTACCTTTCTTACTGCAATATGGTATGGGCCTCAACTTATAAATCTCGGCTCCATAGCTTAACTATCCTGCAAAAACGCGCTGTCCGTTTCTTAGCAGGTGTTCCATATGGTTCTCACACTAAGCAACTATTTTCTGAGTTTGGATTATTAAGGGTTGAACAGATAAGGATCGCTCAAATCGGGGAATTTATGTATCGCTATGATCATGACTTGTTACCACTGGTATTCAAAGGCTTCTTTTGTCGTACTTCCAGCATCCATTCTTACAACACGAGAGGTTCGAATTCCTATCGTCGTGACTATGCTCACACTAATACTCGTTTATTCTCTATCAAATTTACTGGTACCTTGGTGTGGAATAATATCCCTCTAGCTATTCGTTCTTCACCTAATCTCTTGATATTCAAAAAAGCTACGCTCCCTCTTAGTTAATGAATTAATTGACTTAACTTAGTTGTATTTGTCTGTACTGCTATTTTAGTTAAGATTGTATATTCTTTTGTTAATGTCGTTTAATGGACTCTTCTTATGTTTTTGTTTGATTAAGACTTATTCCAATCTAAGTATCGACTGGCTGTAATTTAGCGGGATCCATGATCCCTTCTGGACCCCGTGTAACCAGTAGGCCTACATATCAAATCATTGCCTTATTGTTTCATTTTTGTTGTTGTTCTATTCTTATTATTGGTTGCATAAATAAATGCCTGATTGAAATTATTGATTGATTAAATTAGATGATTTTGTCTGTAATGCTATTTTAGCTAAGATTGTGGTAAATTAGATGATTTTGTCTACAGTAATGCTATATTAGTTAAGATTTTATATTCTCGTTTGTTAATGTGATTTTTGATGGACCCGTCTTATTTTATTTGGTTTTGTTTGTTGTCTGTTTTTTGAGCCCAAGGCTTACTCCACTCTAAGTATCATTGCCTGTCTTTCTTTCCCTATCTGTATTTTTTTACATGTTTAGGTGTCTCTATTTAGCGGGATCCATGATCCCTTCTGGGCCTCCTTGTAGCCAGTATATGTCAAGCCGTAGCCTTACTGTTTCATTGTTCGTTTTTCTCTTCTTATGGTTACAGAAATAAATGATTGATTGATTGATTGATTGATTGATAATAAGCTCTAATTTTTATGAATGATGATTTGGCAGACTTCTGTGATTGACTTATCTTGTTGTGAACCTGTTGTCAACAAGACATACAGTATAATAAAGCTCCAAAGTTACTGTCAGTGAAGAATTTGTCCATTCTATTTTACACTGTCAATGTGCATTCAAATTTGACGCTGTATGTTCTAAGTTGTGTAACAACGGAGAGGAAACTTTGGGATTGAATTTATTCAAAACAATAATGGCTATAATTCGAAAAAATGTCTGTTTCTTTTTCGTCTAGGCCTAGGTAACACAATGGTTTATGAATGTACCACGGTAAGCTTCAATTGATCGTGATTCGTGGTGGACACAGGACGACAAATTTCAGTTTGCATATCGGCCGCCAAAATGTTAAGGACGGCGCTGTGCTGGACTGTCATGAAGGTCGACGGTTCAAATTCACGTCAGGCTAAAATTTCAACATTTCTGCCCCACTTACGCTTCCTAAGCAACTTAGCTCAAATGAATTCACTGCCGGTTGGAAGATCAGACGGCAAGGCAGATGATTTGTCCAGCCCCATCAGTGCACGCAGAAGCTATGAAAATGAATTCGCTAGCACTGCCTACCCAAGGCTGTCTCCTCGGGGTTAGCTTAACAGACTGCTACTCTTCCTCTATGTTAGGCGTATTCTTTTAAAGTTTAGTATTTGTGGAAGTTATATTGTTTTGGAATTGTTTTTAAAACAGTTCGTATAGACCCAGTGCACAGTTCGTTTGCAAAAATCACTGTTTGAACTTCAATTCCATACAATTTAACGGATAGACATCAGAATCAACAGATGCAGTGTCTAGCCCCAGTTACAAAGTAATTGCTGTCAAATTATTTCATATTCGTGTCCTATCCTATTTGAATTTATTCACAAGATTTCATGCGTTCTTATATTAAATTTTGTGATGACAATTATTTTTAAATATACATGATATTATTTACTATGCGCGCATGATCAACAGATTTGAATAATGAGAGGAACGAAGAAAGCGGGCGCAAACATCTCCTTCTGGATTATAGACCCAGCGCATTGCCGAATCGTCCCGAATGTTTAATATAAGCATAATATTATGCACACCTATACTTCCAATTAGTATCATGTTTCTGTTGAAACAAATTTCTTACCGAAAATGAAAATTGAGAGTAGAATTCAAGATTGCATGAGACTCGTACTGTGGATTATGAATTTGATGTTGGTTTCTCGCTTGAGGCACTGAAGGCTTGTGTGTAAGCATGCATGCATGGCTGGTTCAGACGACTGTATGAAATCAAACTCAGGTAAAGCGCAGGTGTCAGCTACCGTAGATCGCATGCATTGTCACGGTCCACATAGTGCCTCGTTATAGCCAAGGGAAAATCTTAGATTCGGGCGCATATTGCAAGTCATGTTAGATTCGGGCGCATATTGCAAGTCATGTAGAAAAAACAATCTGTACCGTTTACTGTCCTATTGGCATGTGCTATTGCTTCACCTGTCTGTGCTGCCATTAGGCCTATGAACGAATACAATACAAAGTAATATTGCTCACCTAGAACACACCTCAAACCTCCCAACCCTACTATCTTCGTCTGTTGTTCACGGTCAAAGCTCGTCGCTCTGTGCGATTATAGCCACAGTTGACGTCATTTGCTGCAACAGAACTGCAAGGGCTATTTTTAGACGCAATTATTGATCGATGTTGGACTGTTGGTTGTGGTTACGCGCTCAATTGCATCAGTCTATTTTATGGGTTACGTATTATATATATATATATATATATATATATATATATATATATATATATATATATATATATATATATATGCATGGTTTCGACCTTAAGCCACTGAGGGCCTGTGAGCAAGCAACTCATATATGAATCCGTGAAACGCAGGTGTCAGTCAGCTGTAGATCGAATGCATTTTCATGGTCCACAGAGTGCCTCGTAAGAGCGATGAGAAAATCCTAGATTCGGGCGCACAATTGTCGTGTATAAAAAAACCAATTTGCACCATTTACTGTGCTATTTGCACGTGTTATTGATTCACATGTCTGTGCTGCTCTT
Source organism: Aporrectodea caliginosa (assembly GCA_020284085.1). Classification (NCBI taxonomy): domain Eukaryota; kingdom Metazoa; phylum Annelida; class Clitellata; order Crassiclitellata; family Lumbricidae; genus Aporrectodea; species Aporrectodea caliginosa. The sequence continues at coordinate 20,865 of JACEVL010001383.1, forward strand.
ATGAACGAATACAATGCCAAGTCATATTGGGACCTACTCACCTTCAACAAATTTCAAACTTCCCAACCCTCCTATCTTCGTATGTTGCTCACGGTCTAACCTCGTAAGTCAACCCACTCTTCTTCCGCCCTAACACTTTTCCGAGCTTCCGTGATCTCATAACTAAAATTTTCAAATCGCTTCATAGCCATTGCTGTTCTTTCGCTTCCACATAATATGCTTCGAAGTTTCAGATGAAGCCCACACATAGGCTATGTTCCAGTCAGTCAATTTAATCTCTGGCGATCAGTCGTATGTCAAATTCGGATGACGTCAGTACGATCATCACTGGTTCAAACGGTTTGTCATCAACAATGTTCTGGCCCTCTGGTGGTCGTATGATAAAGCGTTGCACCAATCCAGCGAGAATGAGAAACAACTCTGCACGAGCCAAGACTTCTCCGAAACAAGAGCGCCGCCCTATTGAAACAAAATGTAATATATTCGCATATTTTTTATCAAGACTGAATATTACTATAGCCTATAATTATTATTTTTATTCATATTATTCTAGTTTCTATGATTACATTTTTAGCCCGTGGAACACGGGATCCCTCCGGAGTCGAAATAATTATTATTATTAAATTGCAGCTGTTGTCGCGGGAGTAGTTTAACAATTATTACGGCTATCTTTTTCATTGATTACAATGATTAATTATAATAAGAACAATAATGGGGAGGAGGATGGTATAATGGAATAATCCTCTTGTCTGAGGATTTCACGGACCCGGTTCGATTCCCGTAAGGCCCATGGGTTTAGCTCATGCCTTTCATTCCATAAAAAGTACAATGAGCTTGCGCCTTGCATTGATGCAAGTTTGTTGATTTATGTCTTCTGCAATTTGTGTTCCTGTGAATTGTTTAATAGTCATAACGTATACAATACATGTAGGCCTACATCGCAGTGCGTTTGTCAGGCGATTGATTATTTTCATGGATAAGGCTGAATATGAAGCTTTGCTTAAATTAAATTAGGCCTACCAAAAAAGACTTCCAGCAAAATATTCTAAAGGTGAAAAACGTCGTCTACTTACACAGTTTAGTTTTTAATTGTGCTAGTTTATGTCAGTATGGGCTTATACGGACTTATGTTTATAATTAATTTGAAAAGATTTCAATATTTGTAATTTCTAAATTTCTTAAACACCAAACTAATAAAAATAAAATAATTTTTATAGATTAATATTACTTAGTGTTTACTAATAAAGTTGTGTTATTTGCTGATTAAAATTAATTTGTGTAAACAAGGTTTTTAATTTTAAAATGCAGTACGAGATGTAGGCCTAAGAAAGTCAAATTATTTTATTTTTCGTTTTTTCCGTTTTTCCAGGTTTTATTTATTTGAAAAACCACGTTTTGCCCGTTTCTATTCAGTTTTTTTCCACCGTTTTTATTTAGATTTCACCGTTTAAACAACTATAGTGTATCCTATCTTGCGTTGAAAATAAAGTCTTCCCGGGGAAACTTTTATTTCAACGGGGGATGAAATATTCTCTCCCCGGAGACTTTGTTTTAGAATACAGTCCTCGGAGGGGGGAGGAGAATCTGTTTCGAAATAGAGTCTCCGGGGGAGATTCTGTTTCAAAAATAGAGTCTCCGGGGGTGGGGTTTAGGTGAGACTCTGTCACGTGACACCCGCATTGCCAGAAGCTCTACCCTCTCAGTCGGGTACCTTTAAAGACCCAGTCGGGTACCTTTAAAGACTCAGCAGGGTACCTTTAGAGACTAAGTCGGATCTTTTCGAAGACCAAGTCGGCGGGATCGTCGCAAGCTTCGGCGGGTTATATGAGAGGATGAGTAAAGTCGCAAAGGGTAGCCTTCGTCGGATTGGCAGCACACTAGGAGCAAAAGGAGAACACTGTAGGACTCTGCTCTACTCAGACCTCGTCGGTCTTGGAGATAATCCCTGGACCGTGACGCAACGGCAAACCGAACAGTGGATCATTTAAACATTCGGCTGACACTCAGTTTTGTTTTGCTTTTAATAAAAGTTGTTTAAACTGTATTTGTATTATTCTCCTGACAGACCACGAGGCCTTACCCGATGAAGCGGAGAACTGGGCTGGGTGGTCGGATTGGCCATCCTGATCGTATGTCCAAACCGCGACAACCGTCACACACATTTTGAATTTTATTTTAATTTTTCTTATAATTTTAAACGAACACGAATTAACCTTGTACTACCGCTGCCGCTGCCGCCGCCACCACGACCACCGCCATCACCATCACCACCAACACCAACACCTCTTCTACTACTACAGCTACTGCTACTACAGAATTTACATAATCTAAGTTTTACGATCGATCTCAACTACTAACCAAGAGAAAACGAAATAACGGATTCTTTGTTGATTATTTGTCCATCTTTGTCCAAAAATCTTTCCGGTCGAAATACATCCGGGTCTTTCCAAACCTTTGGATCCATGTGAGCCGCGTAAAGATTTATCAGAACCTGTTAAACACATATACTATTTATTTTTGTATATTCTAAAGAATTAATTTGGCAGGCTCCTTACTGATAAAACACGCAGCTAGGCCCAGTCATGCAGCTGGTAGGCGGAGGTAACTGTCTCTTGATTACGCAGACGTTCTCACGAGCAGTTGCTATGTTGTTCATTTGTTCACTTTGTCAAAGTGTTTCACTGTTATTTGTTTGCTACTGCTACAATAAAAGATTTCAACAATTTCGACAAACACGCAATGAAAGCGCGAAGGCGATAGGATGGAGAAACGCAAAAGCTAGACACGAAGAACACTTTAAGCAAGAATAAGACTCTGATGAAGAAGGAGTAACTGTTGTCGAAATCTAATAAATAAGCAAACAGATGCTGGTATCATGAAACTAGAATGCTTCTTATTAAAGAAGCTAAACTTGAACGTCGTCTTTGTATTAAGTACTCAAAAAGATAGTTAACACCTTATTTCGCGCACAAGAATTGAAAATGATTATCGTTACCGCACCGGCTCTTCCGGCAATAGACCTATAATAATAAATACTTTGCCAGTAGTGCTGATGTTACTGATTACTAAACGGACACTTGCGTAAAGTTAATATTTATAAGACTCTTATATGAATAAAGACATCGCTTCAAATGTTCCCTAGGCGACATACCATTGAACCTTAGAAACATTAATATTTGGTTAATAGGCCTATAATTTTCGGGAATTACCAAAGTTTCAGCAGGGACAAAGTAGTCGCCAACATTAGTATCACTCAGCGTCATATGAGGAAGAGCCAATGGAACCAAAGTTTTCCAGCGCATGATCTCCAGAATTGTTGCCTCAACAAAGGGAAGTTTTGGCTGGTCATTCATGGAAGGAAGTATATTTCGAGGAACTGCGTCGTCTATTTCTGCTCTTAGACGATTCTGTACATCAGGGTTGTTGGCTAACGCGATCAGCGTCCAAAGAAGAGTATTTGCTGTTGTATCGGTTCCAGCCGCAACTATATCTCGAAGCGTGAAACTGAGTTGCTCAGCATCGTAATTTTGGCCCGCGCTCTCCACATATCTACGCACAAAGCAATCTTCTGCACCGTCTTCTAGACTCTTCTTAGTCTCCATTCGAAGAATCTTGTGAATTGATTTATGATTATCGACCAGCTGTCGCAATATATTTCGATGAAAGGGATGAAATCTGAGAATGGGAGCAACGTCTAAAGCCACATCTAAATGTTCGGACCACCGCTTAATTTCATGTCCGAGCTCAGTCATTCCGAGGTTATAGTCATGTCTACGTCCAAAAAGTATATTCATGATAATGTTAGTTATGCAGAGGTACACGAGTTCCCTGGGATTAAAGGATTCTCCATTTTGTTTCAGTACATAATCTGTGAAGAATTCCACTTCTATTGAGATCCTTGATTCCATAGTGCTTTTCACTCCGAATCCAAACTGCTTTAAAATTGAGAGTGAGAGTTGGTGATACATCTTCCATTCTTGAGTAGTGTTCATTGTAGCCAAACCTGGAAGCAGGCGAAAAGTAGCAGTTGTTAAGTTTTAGCATTCACATTGTTTTGAAAATAAATCGAAAACAATGCGAATGTTAAACTTATTAGCTGGCTATAAGAAATCGTTTTGTAGACTTTGTGGATTTAGACGTTTTTGAATTTGTAACTTGTTAGCAGGAAGACTGTGTTTCTTTTATGCCGTAGTATCTGTAATGGATTTGTTGGTTATTCAAATATTGGCCTAAGTGAGTACATAAAGTAAGTTTCACTGATTTATCGCAAGCCTCTTATTGAAATCCGTGCATATACTAAGACGGACACTGTTCATAAACCCTTGTTTAGGTCCCTTAAACTAACAGCTGCTGAACCTCATTGGTTCTTCTTGTCTTACAATATGTACTTTGTTCATGATGGCATCAACAGTCTTCTGTCAGGATAATCTTGACTGAACTTTGACTCAAGATTGTCAATACTGATAATCATCAATGCATAAGTGTTAAGTTCTGTTTTGTATTGGTTGCATGCCCTACTCTTGGTTGGCTATTAGTTGATTTTGCCTAGTGGCAATTCAGTGCCTTTTTTCTCTTTTTGTGATTGGTTGATTGATTGTTCTGTTTAACTGTTCTATATCTCTTCTCCTAGGTAATGAGCTATGAAGTTGATCATGATTCTGAGAATAAATGCTGTATATGTAAGCTAGACCTTAGAACACTGCGAAAAAAAATGAAGTGTGTATTAAGCAAAAAATGTCTCCACTGCAGCTGCTCCATGTGTGATATACAGGAAATTGTGCATACAAACCACTGGTACTGTCCCAAATGTATAATAGAAATTTTCCCATTTAACCACATTGTAGATCAAGGAGAGTTCCTTGAAGGAATAATTGACCCTTTTCCAGAATCCTCTAGAGCTGACTTCTTAAATTGCCTTCCAAAACTGAATTTTGCTTTGGACACATCTGACCAAAGATCTCTTCTCAATAATGAAGAACTAGACCCAGACTCCAATTTTTTTAATGATAACCCAGAACATGCATTATATATTGCTCCTTCATTGCTCTCTAGTAAATTTCATAAACATAAAGACTTATCAGCTGTAATGCATTTGAACTGCAGAAGTGTTACTTCTAAATTATCGGAATTACAGTTAATGATGGCTCAGGCTCCAGTTGATATTTTGGCTCTTACTGAGACATGGTTGAATGATGACACAGCTCATATGTTATTCATACCTGGTTATAAAGCTATTACTAAATCTAGAACTGGACAGCCTGGGGGTGGAGTTGCCCTCCTTGTAAAAGAGGATATTGCTTTCCAAGCCTTGGAAATTGGCACCTCATCTTCCAATGCATCCTATGAAGGTTTATTTTTAACTGTGATTCAACCAAAGGGACCGGATCTTGTTATAGGAGTAATCTACCGTCCACCTGGGCAGCCTCTCAATAAATTTAATGATGATTTGAACCTGCTACTCCCTGAACTAACAAAAGGTTGCAGAAAAGTGATTCTACTCGGAGATTTTAATGCAGATTTGTTAAAACTCAATGATCATGCATCAACTCAAGACTTTTTGAACATCATGACTGCATCACATTTTCTGCCTTCTATTGACTGTCCTACGAGAATTACAAATCACTCATCTACGCTCATAGACAATATTTATACGAACTTTTGGCAGGAAATTGTTGACCCTCTGATCTTAATCAATGATATATCTGATCACTTGCCAATTATGCTATGGTTTGGAAATAGGATATCCCCCAAATTTGGGAAAACAACTACCTCCTATAGAGTCATAAATGACCATCTGTTGGGTCAATTTGCTAAACTCCTGGATGAAACTGACTGGGACCCAGTTAAAAATGCTATTAATGAGAACAATTCTGTCCTTGCATATGACATGTTTATTTCAATATATAGAAAGCATTATGATAAAGTTTTCTTTGTAGCATGCAGCCAGCCCCATAAAGACACTCCCAGAAAGCCCTGGATGACTAGAGGGCTCCTTAAATCGTGCAAAAAAGGATAAATTATATTTAAAATATATCAAGTCACCTACGATTAGCAATAAGGTCAAATATAAAATGTATCGTAATAAGTTTAAACAGATTAGGATAAATGCAGAAAGGATATACTATGAAGAGGAATTTCTTAAATACACTCAGAATCTAAAAAGAACCTGGGGTGTCATAAAATCATTAATTAGTGGCCAACCTAAGCGCACTACTATTGACACTTTAAAAATCAATGGAGTAGAAACTGATGAACCAACAAGAATTGCACATGCATTTAATGGTTTCTTTGCTGGAATTGGGCAAACCCTTGCAGATAAAATACCCTTAGGCACTAAAACTGTTGAAGAATTCATGAACCCCCCACTTCCTGGATCTTTTGCAATAGTTCCAACTACCTCTCATGAAATTGTTAGTATAGCTGGATCTATGAAATATACTCGCAGTATGGGTCCCGACGAAATAGACCCGTTAGTGGCTAAGAGTACTATTGGCTGTGTTGCAAATATTCTTTCAGATATCATCAACTGCTCCTTCAATACAGGTGTTGTTCCTCCCAATCTAAAAATTGCAAAAATAACACCAATTTTTAAACAAGGTGACAGACAGGAAATGTCTAATTATCGGCCAATATCTATATTGCCATACTTTGGTAAAGTCTTAGAAAAGGCAATGTGTGAGAGATTAAATCATTACATAAACAAGATGCATGTATTATATCCCCTTCAGCATGGTTTCCGTCCAGGTCATTCCACTGATATGTCTCTAATTAACATGCAAGACCTTATTTCTCAAGCAATAGACACTAATAAATATTCAATTGGTATATTCCTTGATCTAGCAAAGGCATTCGACACGGTGGACCATAAAATTCTACTAGATAAACTTGAAAATTACGGGATTAGGGGCATACCTCATTTATGGTTTAAAAGCTATTTGGAGCATAGGTATCAACAGGTGCTATGTAATGGGACCCTATCTTCTAGAAAACCGATAAAAATTGGTGTCCCGCAAGGTTCAAACCTCGGTCCGCTACTGTTTTTATTGTATATTAATGATCTTCCCAATGCTTCTGCTGTGCTTAAACTTATTTTGTTTGCTGATGATACGAATGCTTTCTGTTCACATGATTCTTTACCCAGACTCGTTGAAATAATTAATACTGAATTAAACATTCTAGCTGAGTGGTTTAGGACCAATCGCCTGTCACTCAATATAAAAAATCCTGCTTTATACTATTCCATTCTACGAAGAAACGAATCCCGGATCTCCAGACAAAGTTGTCAATTGATGGAATTTCCCTGTCCCAAACCCGATCCACTAAATTTCTCGGTGTATGTATTGACGAATGTCTGACTTGGACTGAACATATCAATATTATTGCTGGCAAAATTTCCAGAAACCTTGGTATACTAGCGAGAATATCTTACCTTATCCCAATTCATATTCGTAGGAATTTATATTATACACTAATCAATCCCTATTTTGATTATGGTAATATTGTCTGGGCCTCAAACTATTCTACTAGGTTGAAATGTCTTCTGGTTCTGCAGAAAAAAGCTATTAGAATTATTGCAAGAGATCCTTTTAATGCCCACACGGCATACAGATACAGAGAATATAATATTATGAACTTTGAAAATATAAATCGCTATCAACTGGGTAATTTCATGTATAAATTTGTCAATAACTTGCTGCCTGATTCATTTTCAAACTATTTTACGAAGGTAGTAGAGATGCATGGTCATTGTACAAGATCTTCTTCTGGTGGTTTATATGTCATATATGCACGCACTAATTATCGTAGATTTTCAATTTGTTGTAGTGGTCCAAAAATTTGGAATGCAGTACCGATGAGTATTCGGAATGCACCCACATACACCCAATTTAAGAAGCTGTGGAATAGTTACTTGAAGGATTAACCATACTTCATTTAACACTGTTTCATCGAATTGTTTAGATATTGATCTTCTTAGTAAATTGCAATGTTATTATTTAGTTAAGAACATTATTGAGTTGAACCTTTCTTTCTTACATATTGATCTTAGTAAATTGCAATGTTATTATTTAGTTAAGAACATTATTGAGTTGAACCTTTCTTTCTTTCAACTGACTAACCAGCCATAAATGATTATTGTTAAAAAGGGTGACCCTAATTAAGCGGGGCTTGTGCCCCTTTTGGGTCTTCCCTGTTCCCTAGCCAATGCACTGATATGTAATAGTCAAGTTATAATTGTTGTTAATTGTTATATGCATTGTGCTTCTGGAAATAAAGTTGTCAGTCAGTCAGTCAGTCAGTCAGTTGAGAATAATTTCTTATGTAACTAATAATACTTAGGCTTAATATTGAAATACGGTAGGTATTCTGTTAGATAGAACTAGAACATTGATAATTATATTGACTCACTTTCTATCATTTATTGATTTGATTGCATACCTTTGACTTCGTCACTAAATGATGTCTGAAGGGTTAAGCTCCTTTATAATAGTTACTTTTGTAACTATTAGTGCCTGTTTGATTTAATATAAAAATAATTTGAAACTCAAATTCGACGCGTGATTTTTCATGCCGAAATATTGAGTTGTAGAGCAGTAAAACAGGATTTGTGGGCCTTTCAGATTCGACATTGAAACAAATTTACGATGCGAACAAAACAAGATTTAGTTGGTTTCATTGAAGTTGAAAGAAAGCTTGTTTGCTATAAAGTAGCATGCGTTTATTATAATCATTTCAGGATATGCTCGCTCTATGACAGGGGAACATCGTCTAATTAAGATATCTATAAGATTCATTGATAGCTCTTATGTCACTTGCTCTGGGAACTAGCTCCTAAAAGATGGTAACTACTGGATCACAAAATAAAAGTAATTTAATATATGAAATAAATTTCTGCAGCAGATCAATGAAAACATAATAATAAAACATTGAAATAAAACCCATAATAAACATGCCAAGAAAGAAGTAAAGCTCTCATACTGAATTCGTGGAGGATTATCATCATCAGCCACGTAATGATTCCTGTAGGCCATGGTTCCCACAAAAATCCTGATCTGGGTTTGCGCGGTGTTTTTAATAGGTTTCCGCCGCTTGGGTTGGTCACGTAATATATCCGGGTCTCAAAAATACGATTGCACAACCATTATCAGAGTCAACTGAAAATGGTCTCTACCCCAGGTGCATGGGTCAAGGGCCTGTTGGGAAGATGGATCGTTTCGGCCGGATATGGTGATGATAACTTTATCTGATATGACACACAGTGTCGCTAATGTATACCAAGGGAACATGTATACCATGTAATGTGGGTTGCAAATTATTTATGTATCTCCGTGTAACTCTTCTATGCGCCTTTCTACTCTGTAAGAGCTCAATAAGAGAGGCAATCGATTTGTCAGACATGAATGCATTAGTGTCATCAGTAAACAACACAAAGTGAAACTGAACAGAGAGGTCCGTGATAAATCGTTTCCATATAATTTAGAACAATTGAGGTCCTACTATAGAACTTTGAGGCACACTACAACGAATGGCCTTTATGTCAGAACTGCATCCATCAAAAATAAACATAGTTAGGCCTACTAAGACCTGAAATTTAGATAATCAGAAATTCGCTGTAGTACTATACTTCGGAGGCCATAATGTTCTAACTTTCTGAGCGAAATCTGATATTTAACAGTGCCAAATGCTTTTGGCAGATCAAGAAAGATTCTTATTGAGAATTTCTTTCGATCTATAGATCCCGAGATTTTTCATTGCGTATCCAGATGGGCCATGAAAGTGAAATGTCCCTTTTGGAATCCAAGCTAACATAATTTTTTAATAACGTGTAAATTTAGTAAAATACTATTTTGGCCTATTAAGTTTTTTTAATGTCTGGAGAAGTCTGGGAGAATTGATATAGGTCTATAGTTATTAATTTTATTTTTCGTGCCAGATTTGAGCAGAGGAATTACCTTCGCAATTTTTTTATCATTTTGTACTACTCCGTTTGCTAAAGGAACTCTTTATAATTTCAGGCAGGAGTGGGGTTACAGCCTGGATGGTTTCCTTTGTTATGTGTTTTTATTTTATTATCTATTCCACAACTGTATGATGACCGAAGTTATTTAGAGATTTCAACAACTTCCTGCGGGGAGATCATAAAACTTTCAGAAGGAGGATGAACATGGGTCGCTTCAGAATTATAAAAAGAATTTTTGTTTTCTGTAATCTGAGAAGCCAGTTTTGGACCTACATTGACGACGTTGTCATTGAGTTTATCAGCCATTTTTAACCGATAAGTAGTTTCAACATCGTCTATTATAAACAGCTTCGTGTTTAACGATTATTGTCTCCATTATTTAGAATACTTCAGACTATTTTCTGAGCTTTGTGAAGGTTATTTTGACAATTTTGAAATTTTTCCACAAAGTACATCTTTTCTGCTAAAATTCTGAGCTGTTTAAATTTATTACGATAAGTTGTTAAGGTCAGTTTATTGCCTGCAGTTGGGTTTCCTAGGTATTTAGAGTATAGCACTGGTCAATGACGCCTGAGTTATTGCGCTATTGCTGTATTGTTCACAAGCCTCCTGCTGGTAATGAGATGTTTAGAGGGCTTCTGGGGACGAAGATCAGTATTTAACATAACTGGCAAGTGATTAGACAAGTCAGTTATCAAAATGAATGATTATTGGCTGCCAGAAAATGTTTTACAAAAATGTTAGTGAGACTGGGCCTGCTGAGAATGGGGTAATTCTGGTTGGTCGAATTATTGCAAGCGTTAGTTGGAATGAAGTCATGATATTGACAATTGCATGGTAGAAGAACGTAACTTAGTTTTAAGGAGGTCAATAGGCCTATTGAAATTTCCAGCTAGTAATAAGCTACTGTTCAAACCATTTAACCTCGACAACATGCAGTAAACGTCAGTGTTAAGCACATCTACAGAGTGTCCAGGTGAGCAATACGCAACACCAACTATAATGTCTTTCAGTGTGTCCAGTCTGCCTCAATTTGCTCGTAGGATAAGTAGTTTCAACATCGTCTATTATAAACAGCTTCGTGTTTAACGATTATTGTCTCCATTATTTAGAATACTTCAGACTATTTTCTGAGCTTTGTGAAGGTTATTTTGACAATTTTGAAATTTTTCCACAAAGTACATCTTTTCTGCTAAAATTCTGAGCTGTTTAAATTTATTACGATAAGTTGTTAAGGTCAGTTTATTGCCTGCAGTTGGGTTTCCTAGGTATTTAGAGTATAGCACTGGTCAATGACGCCTGAGTTATTGCGCTATTGCTGTATTGTTCACAAGCCTCCTGCTGGTAATGAGATGTTTAGAGGGCTTCTGGGGACGAAGATCAGTATTTAACATAACTGGCAAGTGATTAGACAAGTCAGTTATCAAAATGAATGATTATTGGCTGCCAGAAAATGTTTTACAAAAATGTTAGTGAGACTGGGCCTGCTGAGAATGGGGTAATTCTGGTTGGTCGAATTATTGCAAGCGTTAGTTGGAATGAAGTCATGATATTGACAATTGCATGGTAGAAGAACGTAACTTAGTTTTAAGAAGGTCAATAGGCCTATTGAAATTTCCAGCTAGTAATAAGCTACTGTTCAAACCATTTAACCTCGACAACATGCAGTAAACGTCAGTGTTAAGCACATCTACAGAGTGTCCAGGTGAGCAATACGCAACACCAACTATAATGTCTTTCAGTGTGTCCAGTCTGCCTCAATTTGCTCGTAGGAAACATTACATACTTTCATGTAAAACAAAACATACATACTTTCATGTAAACCAAAGTGCGACTATGCAGTTGGATAAATAAATAATATACTTACTTACTTAAAATTAAGTCGCTTACATTTCATTCCCAAGGTTGCATCTCCAGCTAGCTTAAGCTCTGCTTCTTCTCCTTCAGGTAGGCCTATGTATCGTTGCCTTTAAGTTCGAAATTGTACTCTCAAAATAGCTAGCTTGTCAAATTCTTAGATTTAACAAGAGAGGTGCACAACTGCACACACATGAAGAGGTTGTATAAATGAAGTCCTCTTCGTCCTCAATACAAAGGAAATGGAGAAACAGATAGTGTGCATGACTTACAGCACAAGTTTAACCCAGAAGCAGCATAATCAAGACCAGTGTAGATATGCTAACCTTTCCTGTTGGGATTGACAACGCTTTCGGTGTAAAGCTGGCTTCTTCCTGAGAATGCAGAAGAATGGTTAATGAGTGCTTCTTCGATAACTTCTCTGTCATTCAGGATTAGCACACGCCTTAAAACAGAAATATGTACCATGCTGTCGGAATTTTATGCTGCAGAGTACCAGATGCCACCGAAGAGACTGATCAAGGACAGACACTGACATGGATTCAAAACCTTGGAATCAGACAGAACGCAAAAGTTGCTCATAAGCGAGTGCTAAACCAACGACCAAAGTTTTCAATTAAAACGACCATCCAGTGATGGCTTTAGATTTATGATTATAGCGCTTAGAAAACAGTTGAGTAGAGTTCACAATGAATAAATTCAAAACCATTTTATATCCATTATTTAAAGGATTTATAATATTACCAGCAGGAAGCTTACATCAATAGCACAATAACTCAGGCGTCACTGACAATGACCAGTGTAGATTGGACATATGTAACAAAGGTTTGCGAAAACAACAACCCTTGCGGGGTCTACGTCAGGTTTATTGACTGGTACACTCAGTTGTTCGACGAGGCATTTCCACTGCTGCACTTCTTCCTGACTCCAGCACGGCCAAAAGGAACAGTATGAAGGTTAATATAGAACGATTCAGAGAGCGTGCTGGGAAGTAGGCGTAGCTCCAGGTGGAGCCCATTACAGACCGTCGGGTCTACCACTGACAAAGCGCGGTTTGCATGGCAGCTGTGCGATAGGTTGTCGAGAGGTCTCGTAGATAGGTAGGGCAATGCCTAGATGGCACCACAACACTAAACAGACAATCTTATACACAATACGTTGGCGAACAGGGAGCCAGCGTAAGACCTCCAGCATGTAATGAGACACATGACAGAATTTAGGTATTCGGCCAATAAGGCGCGCTGAGGAGCGCAATACGTGATCGAGACACGCTAGCCGACCAGCGTTGAGCAGTTACTGTAGTCAAGTCTGGCTGAAATGAAAGTGTGCACAAAGGATTATCATAAACAAAGCGTCTGTCAACGACTAAGAATGACACGACATGAATGACGGAAGCTCAAATTTGCTCTCTAAAAACATTTAGATCTAGGCCTAATTATAAACGTAAGAAACTATTTTTAGTTAAATATTAGTAGAATGCAATATCTTGTCCTCTCTAGTGGAATAGTGATTCAGGCTGAGATTAATTTAATTAGCTTCTTTGACTTAAGAAGGTTTATTAACTTACGTGCTTCCAGCTCTGAATGTAAAGATGGGTCCAAGATCCTCTGCTTTTTTCCTGAAAAATTCCGCGACGTTGTTGAAGCCCCGTAGAAACGGTAAAGATCCGACCAGTGGAAGAGATGGAAGGGAAGGTGGATAACGATGACTTTCTTTTCCTGTGTCATTCCACCACCGAAGGAGAAAGCGTGAGAACAACAATATCCCCAGAAAGACAAGTACTTCCACCAGCAACAACATTCTATCTTTCTCTATGTATCAAGTGATGAACAATCCGGAAACCTGAGTAAATATTTTTTAAAGTTTCACATTATATTTGTTATTGTTTTTGTAGTCTCAGTGCATGTTGGATAATGAATATATAGGGTGACTAGATAGGTCGAGAACGATTTTGAATGCAGAAAAATTTATGTTATACACAATATAATATGGAAAGTTGTATACTGGAGGATAGGTTGTTCAAATGAGAATGTTACGCAAAAAAATTAGATCACTAGCTCACTTATTAAACTTTTAGCGCCAATATCCGTGACGTCATCAAATTCGTGACTGAACTTCACATGTGGAGCGCACGGAACAGAACTTTCTTGTGATCCCCACAACGTCGTTCTTACTGTTAGGTACGTGGTAGTGTTTGAAGGGCGATTCATCACTGAACAATACAGTGAACATAACACGCGACCAATCAATATCCTTAAACTTCTTCGCGAAGTTTAGGCCTACTCGGCGAACTTTGTAAGCATCAGTTAACTTTGGGACTTTTTGTCTCTTGAAACTCTTCCATTTCAGCGTCGTCCGCATATAACGCCTGATTGTCTCTTTGCTTCCAGCAAGGCGTTTGTCTTTTAACCGACGTTCTAATTTTCGCAAACTCTGTCCACGCCTATATTTAGACTGTTTGATCAGTTTTGAGCGTCAGCAGTCAGCACGGACTTTCGACCACCGTGATATCGATTCCGCAGCGTCTCGTTTGGACTCTGCTTGTAGCGTTTGGCCCACTTGCTAATCCACGATTTAGAACGACCCAATTTCTTTCCTATAACACTGTAACTGTACTTTTCTTCCAATAATGTAATAGATTGAGCCCTAATTTGCGATTCATTTAAGGCCGCCATTGCCTAATCGGCGTATTCACTAGTCAATGATAATGCTACTTGTTTACGTTTGCTTGGCACGAATTTGATGACGTCACGGATATTGGCGCTAAACTTTTAATAAGAGAGCTAGTGATCTAATTTTTTTGCGTAACATTCTCATTTGAACATCCTATCCTCCAGTATACAACTTTCCATATTATATTGTGTATAATATATATTTGTCTGCATTCAAAATCGTTCTCGACCTATCTAGTCACCCTATAGTATGCGATAACGTAACATAACTCAATCAGCGTTTTAAGTGGTTCAGAAGACGTATGTATAGTCTGTTTTAGAACCACTGCAAATTGACCTTTAACGTTTAATAGCAGTATGGTTATTATGAGGGTTTCACTTCACCCTGTCGCTATAGAAGTTACTCCCACCTCAGGAAGTCCACTACGAGTGTTAACAACAGGCCCTGGACGACTTCCCCATTTTCAGGCAATGCCGAGCAGCCTCCCATGAGGCTGGGCTCAAGTCACGATATCATCATCGACATCATTATCGACATAATCGACATTATTATTATCGTCATCGCCATTAACATCATCATCATCATCATCATCATCATCATCATCATATCATCATCATCATCATCATCATCATCATCATCATCATCATCATCATCATCATCATCATCATCATCATCATCATCATCATCATCATCATCATCATATCATCATCATCATAATCATCATAATCATCATCATCATCATCATCATCATCATCATCATCATCATCATCATCATCATCATCATCATCATCATCATCATCATCATCATCATCATCATCATCATCATCATCATCATCATCATCATCATCATCATCATCATCATCATCATCATCATCATCATCATCATCATCATCATCATCATCATCATCATCATCATCATCATCATCATCATCATCATCATCATCAATACCATGTGCAATTGTGCATACCTCTACTTGCAGTAAGTTGGTATTATTTTTCTGTTGAAACAAACTTTCCTTACAGAAAAATGTAAACCGAGAGTAGAGCCATCGTAGAATGTACGTTTGCAAAAAAACTCGTACTGTGGGTTATGGTTATGATACCGGTTTCGACCTCCAGGCCTGTGTGCATGCATGCGTGCATGGCTGGTTCCTGCGCCTGTATGAAATCAAACTCAGGTGAAATCCGTGAAACGCAGGTGTCAGTCACCGTAGGTTGAATGCATTTTCATGGTCCACAGAGTGCCTCGTAAGAGCGATGAGAAAATCCTAGATTCGGGCGCACAATGCACGTCGTGTGCAAAAAAAATTTGCCACGTTTGCTGTGTAGGCCCACTATAATTGCTTCGCCCGTCTGTGCTGCTATTATGAACGAATGCAGCACAAAAATGTCATATTAATTACTCACCTACAACACCTTTCAAACCTACCAACCCTCCTATCTCCGTCAGTTGTTCACGGTTCTTCCACTTCGCTCCACTGACTGCTTTCCGCCCTAACACTTTTCCGACCTCCGGTCACCTCTTCACTAAAATTTGCAAATCGCTCCATGACCATAGCTGTTACGCCTCTCTGAAACAGACTAAGCCCAGAATTACGCCAAAATGTAATATCTGATCCATCCAACGAACTCACCAAAATCTCACCTCTCTATCTCTAAACAGAAGCACTGCTTTTTCACAAATTCACAAATCATAATATGCCGATTCCTGCTTTTCCTTTTATGTCCCTCGCTGTTTCAATTCTAAACATTATCTACCATAGCCATCTTCCTGTCTGATCCTTGGATGTCGACCTGGAACCAGGACTGTTAAAGGCTTGGTTTTTTGGTTTTTGGTTTTTTGGTTTTAAAAAAAAAAAAAATCTGCAAATTTTGGTTTTTTGGTTTTTACAAATTTCAAAATTATAAATGCCAAAAATGTCGTCTCTTCAAGTCCCTTGGCAATTTTTGTATGGTCTTTGTTAACTTCGTTTTATGACATTCTACGGTTCTACTGTTCTAATTAATTTAATTTATATGCATCTGATCATTAATTTGAACGGTATTATGCCAGTTTTATGAGTTTTATGATCCGAAATAGGACAATCTCCAAAACAAAAGCCAAAAAACCAAAAAACCAAATAAAACCAAAAAAAAACAACTTTTTCATTTTCAAAAAGTTTGTTTTTTTGCACCCCTGCCAGGAACCGATTTTAACCCTCCCCTCCTATCGATTTTATTATGTATGTGTGTGTATGTATCTATGCATGTATGTATGTATGTATGCGTGTATGTATGTATGTATGTATGTAAGTATGTATGACATTGTATGTATGTTTACGTGTGTATCTGTGTATCAATGTAAATGGGCCATGTATGCGGTATGCATGCATACGAAAACATATAAATGGCAGTCAGCCAGCTCTTCATTATGCTTGGCTGTCTGCCAATAATATGTTTAGTCATATCTAGGGCACGATTAGCATTCAGAACTAGACTATAAAAACCAATTGATGTTTGTATGCCATGAACATTGGACAGCTATAATTAATGTTCTACGTTTTGCACGCCTAGCCTTCATGAATTGTCTGACTACAAGCCGAGGTTGGGCTGGGAAAGCATCTATACAATAATATGTAATACAATACAGCATAATAAATGTAGTTTGATAATGTCCTCCTTACAAATGTCAGAGGTGTACACTGAAGTCGGGCAAACATTAAGAGCAATAAGCTGACTGGAAGTGGTAAGTTTCAGTGTAGAGCGGAAGACAGTCTCAGGATGGATCTGGAGAAGCGTGATGCCCTCCAGCGGTGATGTCTCAGGAGAATAGGCTACAGCGCGTTACCTACAAAATGTAATACTATGTCACCAACAAGAAAGTATACCGGCGCACGATGTATCACCCAGTGTCGGAGATGGTTGAAGCTTGTAGATTTCGACTTTTTGGACATATTAAACCCTGCGAATGTGACCAGGACCATGTAAGGGATTTTAGGGGTGTCCAGAAAAATGACACATCGCAGAAAACACCCATACTCAAGTTTTTCCAGTTATTCTATTCATCTATTGTCTATAAATATTTTGTACAGAATTGTAAACGTTATCCTGAGGTCGCTCAAAGCCCCTGAACA
Organism: Aporrectodea caliginosa; assembly: GCA_020284085.1. Taxonomy (NCBI): domain Eukaryota; kingdom Metazoa; phylum Annelida; class Clitellata; order Crassiclitellata; family Lumbricidae; genus Aporrectodea; species Aporrectodea caliginosa. Next base: position 38,466 of record JACEVL010001383.1, read on the forward strand.
TACCCTACTTACAGGGGCGCAACCACGGTCCAGAAGTTGGGGAGGACCTACTAGAATGTGTGAGTGGGGTAGGTGGAATTGCGAGCGCCGAAGGCGCGAACTGCGATTGCCGAAGGCAAGAAGCCCCTAACGACTAGGGGTATGGGGAGCGTCGTAAGCTCCCCCATCGGGGTCTGGGGCGAAGCCCCAGAAGCCGACGCAATTTTGAGCATTTGATGCCAAATGGAGTAAATTTTGGGCTTTTATTTACCTCAAATTTTTCACCGATGATTTCGATATAAAAGTACCTAATCCATCTAGATCTGTGAAAAATATTACTTTATTATATGAATAAACTGGAAGTGACAAGGGTTTAAGAGAATTGAACGGAAAAGAGTAGTATAAGCTCTAGAACAGTACGTGTTTGTCAAAACTAGGAACATCGGCAGGGGAGGAAGCCTGGATGGGTCATTTTTCTCAGAATACCGTTGAGGCGTTTATGTTCCCCTACAGTGGCAACAGTGGCGGCACCAGACACTTTTTGTTACCAGGGGCATAGCCAGAGCAGTCATACAAGTAACCAGTGCAGAGGTGATTTATGGCAAGCGTGGTACGCGAGCTTATATGATGACCGTCACCATGTGCATCGTGACCATTTAATTTCGCGCTACCGCGCTCGCCATAAGTCGGCCCTCTGCACTATTATACTTGTCAGGTCAGAGGCTCAGATGGGCAAAGCCCTCTGAAGCTGAACGCTTTTGCACATTTGTAAAGCAAATTTTAACATCTCAGTAAACTTAGTAAAGCATTTAGGCCTACTAAAAATACTGTTTTGGGTAGCATGCACAACAGTTTTCAAAAGCAACAAGTTCAACAAATAGAGCCATTGATTCAGGTAGGCCCTATTGTTTACGCATTTGCTCAAGTAACTCGTGTCATATGAGATGCAATTAAGCCTATAGGGGTTAGACGTTGATTTATGTGCAGTTCGCGTGTGAAATGTAGACTTTATTGTGGGATCCTAAGAAAGACAAGGGGTTGAACCCCTAACCTCTCCCGGGAATTCTCACCC
>JACEVL010001384.1:0-39805 GCA_020284085.1 Aporrectodea caliginosa
TCTCCCTCCAACGTCACAATCGGTGACGTCATCGACAGGGTGGGGGACGGGCGCGATACAATCTTTCTGCATGACGTGATTGATTGATTGATAGATTCATTCATTCATTCATTCATTCATTCATTCATTGTTCGATAAACCAACGATACTTTCTTCTCAACCAGTTAAGACAGCTGGGCCTACATGTAGCCTATAATCTCCAAGCTAAACGTCATTTTTCAGGCGTCAGCTATTTCAAGAATCATGTAGGCTATTCACTACCTGTCTATGCATATTGGGCTTATTAGTGCAGCTCTGGGCACGGTGTCCGATTGGTTAGAGCGCTCGGCCTGTAACGCGGAGAGTATGGGTTCGAGCCTCGTCCGGGGCGGTTTAACTGTGTAGCAAGTCCTTCACTCACAATTATTGCTTTGCAATATAATTGTATCCGCGACTTCTTCGTGTGTGCACTTCTGAGTGCTGAACTTTGTAAGGATGGCAATATCAAATAACAGTTTTATTGTATTGTATTAGCTCTGAAAAGCTATAGCGGATGGCAAATAGGGCTTATGTGAGAAGATCCATAATGCAGAAGAGCTGATTGCTCGAGCAGACAAGAAACTCTTCCGGAAATAACAATTTATGGCCACTGCATTAATCAGCTCTTGCCACGTCTTCGATCGTGAGGACAAGTAGCCTAGGCTAGGGCTACTTAGGCCTACTTCGCAAAGAGGACATCCTTTCATGCCGCCGTTTGTTACATCTAAATTGTTTAAAAGCAGTTTTGTTAATCGATGCATCATTGGTTATAATTAAGTTTTGCATGTGTGACTTTATAATTTGCTCCTGCCATCGCTTATTTTAAAACTGCAGCTTGTGTAATCGTTGCATATTATACAAAGTAGCCTAGGCCTAATGCATAATATGCGCTTGTCAGGTGCAAATAAAGGCTACTACCGTAACTTAATTAGCCTACTTGCTCGTTTAATGTTTGCTTAATTAGGCCTACTTATACTTAATTCATTGGTTTATTTTAGATTCATTTCTGATGGATGGCAGCCTGTGGTCGTATTGAAACGATCGCTAATGAAGTACCGATATAGGCCTATACAGGGCCTACATCAATACATGTATTATATTGTTGTACACGAGAGGAATTTCGTAGATTCAGACTATCCCGAAATTCATAGGCCGTAGGCCCTATACATAGAATATAGGCCTAGGCTCATATATAGCCTATATAATATAGCCTAGCATAGAGAACAAATTCAAATTTAGGACTTGATTTGACATTACGGATTTGATTTGATAGGCTATATAGCCTAGCTAGCGCTGGAGTTTAATGCTAGTCTACCTGAGTCACCCTGACGTGGCTTTTGTGAACGCTGAGAAATTTTTGAAGATTTAGGCTAGGCTACATTAGGCTACATTAAATTGACATTATATTTCATGTTCCCGTTTTATTGCGAACAATTGCAGATAATTACCAACTGTGAATGCAGATGACATTATACAATACAATCAATTACAATGCAATACAAATGAAAATTTATAGCGCGCTTTAGCCTAACAAGACAGGTCTTGCAAGAGAGCGCGTTTAACTGCATTCCTAATCATAGTGCAATCACTGCAATGTGAAATTTCTGACATAATTATTTGTAACTAAAAAAGTGCCTACTAAAGTGGCCATTTACCGAGTCATAGATAGCTACTAAATGTTCAAAAACTAAATTTCCAGTTATTTATACGGAGAATTTAAGCCAAAACATTTAAAACTGCTTAAATGAGAACACCGTGCGATTTTGTCGGTCATTGACTATTATTCGGTCATTAGGTAGACCGCAAGTTTCTTGACGATTCGATGTAAACATGTGGACAGATGGTGATTAAAGTGTTTAACATTTGTTTTGAACTTTAAAATTAAAAACAGGAGTACGGACGAAGAAAAATTGAAGATGTAGGCTTACTACTGTAATGAAATCGGCATTTTGTGTATGTCTTTTGCATGTATTAGTTGTGGAGAAGCCGCCTGGAAGCCGCGGTGTTCGTAAGTAAGGTCGTGGGTTGCGAGGTTAAAATCGTTGTTCGTTGCTTTGTGATATGATATGTAACTTGATAACATAGCAAACATTGTTCACGCGTGTACTGTATGAATTGTAAATCGACAACTAATTTCAATTAACGTATGTATGTATGTATGAGCACTTGTTATAGCGCCTCTTCAAGATTTCTACTCAGAGGCGCTCCCGACTACAGCGCGGACACTGAATCGGAGTTTCACGCCGAAGCGCATGAGCAATTGCGAGTGAAGGACTTGCCCAGGGTCCCTACGCTGGCGGCTTGAGATGGATTCGAACCCGCAACCCTCCGGCTGCAAGGCACCGAACTTACCCCTACACCACCGCGCCCCATAACGTGCAACCGTTAAAAAGTAAGTAAGTAAGTAAGGAAAGAAAAGCGATGTACAAGGCTGCTTCAGCTGCCAGTTGGCATCTGGAGGTCCAGGAACTAATTATATACTAGAAACCTAGCCGTGATAATTATTTTTAGCAGAGTGCAAACGTGGAATCAGTTTTTGTTGGTCCCAATAGCTGGAACCAGTTACCTCAGTCCCTCAGGACTGACCTTTTTTCTATTTCTTTTGACCAGTTCCGCAAGCGCCTGAAAACCTCTCTTTACCAGTGAGGAGACTGGCCCGGGTCGGGAGCGCCTCTGTTTTTGAGTGGTGCTATATAAATGTTTGATTACGGTTGGTTGATTCCACGTGTGTAGCACTGTGTGCGTTTGCCCGCTGCTGGTGACTCTTCACGCTTACTGTGCATTGTTTTGCTAACTGATGTAATATTTTCATTCGTAATGACACTTAACACCATAATAGGCTAGCGCAGATGGCGCCTCTGAGTAGGTCTCTTGAAGAAGCGCTATATAAATTCTCAGAATGAATTAAAGTGGACTTTAGAAGTTTATAGTTTACGATTATGATATAGGGTGCTGTTGGTCACTGTAAAAGTACATTGTTGTATTCTGTAATGTATTAGATAGTTGTATATTAATGTGTAGAAGTGTGAAATGGAGGGAAGTGGTTCAGCGTTTGCCAGCTGCGTTGTGGATCTGTGCTTCGGCCATTATGCGAAGAAGCTGACAAAGAAGGGAAAGCCACAGAGAAACCGGGAATGGACGACACTTGCGGCTGTAGTCGAAACGCGGACAGGAAACAACGGAGGTACTTGCTCTTCTCTGAGTACTTCACGTGTATCAACTTATGATTGGTACTAAGGATTGAAGGTGAGGTGTGGCTTGATGCAAGAGAAGGCAGGGCTTGATGTGATCTAAGGCAGGGTTACTAAGGGCTAGGCTAGACAATGCTTGGCGTGAGACAGGGTATGGTATGAGGCCAAATATAGCATGACTTGAGGCAGGGCTTGGCATGATGTAGGGCAAGACATGTCATGACGTGAATAAGGGCGTGGCATGATGTAAGGCAGGTCATGGCATGACGTGAAAGAGGGCTTGGCATTGCTTGAGGCAGGACATGGCGTGGCATGAAGCGGAGCAGGACATGGCATGGGGTGAGGCCAAATATAACATGATGAGGCTAGGCATGACATAAGGCAAGACATGGCATGACATGAAGCAGGACTTGGCATGGGATGGGGCAGGACTTGGCATGGTATGACGTCAAATATTGCATGAGTTGAGGCTTGGCATGACATAAGGCAACACATGACTTAAGGCATGGCATGACGTGAAGGAGGGCTTGGCATTGCTTGAGCAGGACATGGCATGACATAAGGTAGGACATGACATGGCATGAGGCAAGGCAGGACATTGCTTGACATGGTATGAGGCAGAATATGACTTGACTTGGGGCATGCCTTGGCCTGACATAAGCATGACATGGCTTGACATAAGGTAATATTTGCCATAAGATAGGGCAAGATACTATTGCCATAAGGTATGGTAAGGTAACATAGGGTAAGGTAATATTGCTTTAAGGCAGGATAAGGTAAAAGTTGTACGATAATGTAATATTCATGGAAGGTAGGGTATGATTATATTACTGTAACATAAAGTAATGTTCAGAAGGGTGTGCAAGCTTCTTGGTGTAGGGTCTTATTCATTGTTTTGATACTTTAAATTATCAGATTAATATATATAATTGCTTTTTCAGGAGTGCAGATGCCATCTGACATGAGAGTTGTTGCCATGGGAACAGGGTCAAAGTGCATAGGTCAGAGCCAGATGTGCCCTCGAGGTCAGGTCATTAACGACAGCCACGCTGAGGTCATTGCAAGACGGGCTTTCCTCTGGTAAAGGATTTGCTTTCTGTTATTTGAAGTTAAGGATGATGATGGTGATGATGATGATGATGCCGATGATGATTATCATTATCATTATGATGATTATATGAGGAGTAGGTGGTAGTTTAGGTGATTCAGATTCACAGTTCGATGTGACTATGCATGCATTACATGCATTACAGCACTTCCAAAGGTCCTGTGCTGTGAGAAGTGCTTTATAAATGATCAAATACAATACAATACAATAATTATGATAATAATAGTAATAATAATATGATGATGATGATGATGACGAATGTAGTGATGGTTTTGATGATGGTTGGCAATAAGGAATCAACTATATTAAAAGAGTGAAGTTTTTACTTTGCCAACAATAGTTGCTATCACATTCATCTTCTACTTAGCCACAGTATAAACATGCAATGCTATTTTGTTTCCTTCTAGCTATCTCTACGGTCAGTTGGAGAAAGCGTGGACGGACCAGGAAGACAGCATTTTCTCCATTTCTAAAGATGGAAAGTGCACGCTTAAGAACACGGTTCACTTCCATCTTTTCACATCATGCATTCCGTGTGAGCCGCTCGCTGTTTGTTGGAGTTTTATTATTGTCATTATCCTTATTCTAGTTACTTTTATCATCGTCATCATTAGTATCATCATTGGTATCATTATCATCATCATCATTGGTATCATCATTAGTATCGTCATATGTATCATCATCTTCATCATTGGTATCATCATTAGTATCATCATCATCATCATTAATAGCATCATTGTCATCATTATCAGTATCATCACTAGTGTCATCATCATCATCATCATCATCATCATCATCATCATCATCACGAGTTCAGCTGTTTTTGTGTGATTGTGTTGAATGTTTCACCAAACTCTGCTGCTATCTGGCAAATAACATGAAAACAAAACAGGTTGTGCAGTGAAAGTGGAGAGCGGCAACTGTTTGTATATATAGAAACTGTCTGATTAATTCGAAAGGATTACTTTCATAACATGCTTTCACGTGTTAATGGTTTTGCTGGTATCCGAATACATGGCTATCCTAATTAATAATTCAATATTATTGTAAATTTATATGGTGCCACTTCTAGAGAATTTCATCAGACTTAACACAATGAAACCATGATCGAAAGAAATGGTCTTCAAGCAAATATTGAACTGTATTGTACTGCATTGAACTGTATTGAATTGTATCGTATTGGATTTTGGCACATCATATTGCATTGTATTTATTTTTATCGATTTGAGTCTCACATTTTTTTATTGTTTTTCTAACGTATCCTTTTCATTCTATTTTGTATCACTGTGTACAGGTGGAGATGCTTCTATTGTTCCAAAAGATGCGGTGAATGATTCAGAGTTTGATTCAACACGGCTGCCTGCTGCACATCTGAGTGAGAGTATAGGTCAGGTCACGAGTTTAAGGGGTCATGCGAATGACAATATGCCCCAACCCATATATGCTGGGGGAAAGAGACATAACGACACAGGACATGGACCTTATAGTTGTGAGATTCTAGCCCAGCCAATAAATGCTGAGGGCATAAGATATCACACCACAGAGCATGGACCTGTTAGTTGTGAGCATTCCAAAGGAGACTCCTCTCACCCTACGGTAGATACTACTGCATCTGTAGGCCAAGAAAAAGCCTTGGGTAAAGAATCTGAACTCGAAACTTTACCATCATCGAAACTTGGTGAATGCTGCGACTCCATCGTAACCAACATTGGAGCAGACAATGTTCCTGTCAAGAAAATGAAATGCACAGAACAGTACGAGGTGCGAGACGCTACGGTTTGTAGCGATCGAGAAGTGGGTAACAACGGCAAAGTTTCACACACTTTTGTTGGTACTGTAGACACTCTAAGGACTTGTTCATCGTCAGACCGTGAATCGGTTGTGGCACACAGCCTCGATCTTCATCGTACTGGTGCGAAATGTGCTCCAGGCGAGAGAGAGGATTCAAAAGGGAGTGGCCTTGACTACCACACTGCAGGGGTGCTGAGGACGAAGCCGGGGCGTGGGGAAAGGACTCTTTCGCTTTCGTGCAGCGATAAGATTGCGCGGTGGAATGTCGTTGGGATTCAGGGAGCCCTGTTGATGCACTTTCTAGAAGAACCGATTTACTTGGATTCTGTCATCACTGGCGGGTGAGAGAATGCTAGAACTTGATTCATCTGTTGGGTAGATTTGTTTGAGGGTCAGCCGTAAAGGACATCTGTGAGGAATAATTTACCTTCACCCTTCCCCTACCATTGTCTTTATTATTTGTGTGTATTTGGCACTGATCTGTTCAGCCCTATGCTGATGTCTGCACTCCAGTGAAGTTCTAAGGCTATAGGTTCTATGACTGTATGTTCTGGGACTATATATTCTGGGACCATAGGTTCTGAGGCTATAGGTTCTAATTCTAAAGTTCTTATAGGTTATATGTTCTAAGGCTATAGGTTCTAATTCTAAGGTTCTTATGGACTATATGAACTCTAAGGCTATAGGTTTTAAAGTTTTCATGCCTAAGGTTCTAAGGCTATAGGTTCTAAGGCTATAAGTTGTCAGGTTATATGTTCTAGGGTTATAGGTAGATGGTCCAAACCTTTGGAATTCACTGCCCAGTTTTGTGCGTCTGTGTCTCATTCATTCATTCATCCATTCACAGCATTTGTCTAATTCTGCTTGTAGACCCAGTGGCACTCCCACTGAAAGCAAACGGTTAGCGAAGAGTGTATCTATTATCCCTAGCCAGAAGGACATGAAGTTTGGGGAGGCCATTTCAGATAGATGACCCCACCATCTAGGGGAGGGAATAGTATAAAGGATAACACTCTTGCCTGAAGTTTTCATGGACCTGATTCGATTCCCGTAAAGGGCTCTGGGTTTAGCTCATGCCTTCATTCCCTAGGTGGCGGCAGAAGTACAATGAGCTTGCGCCTTGCATGGCTGCAACTTTGTTGATCTATGTAATTTATGTTCTTGTGAATTGTTTAATCGTCATAAGATATACATGTAGAGCGCAGTGCGTTTGTCAGGCGCTTCATTAAAGAATAAATATTATTATTGTTATTATTATTATTATTATTATTATTATTATTATTATTATTATTAGAATGCTGTAGAAGTAACTGAATAATTATGTGAATTCTTGTTTTCTTTTGGCTAGTCGTGTTTACTCCCAGTATGCCATGGAGCGAGCAACATTTGGTCGACTCTCGCACTTAAAGGACCTTCCAGTGCCTTTTGCGGTTCATCACACCGGATACTTGCACACTGCAGTGGACTTTGAGGATGGCAGGGTTGCTGTTGAAAGTGCTGCACCTTCTGGAGTTAAGACTGTGCCTTCATCGGCCGGTAATTGTTTCGATCTAATTAATTAATTAATTCTAATGACTTATTTAGTAACATAATTGTGATGTAATTGAACATTTGTATAGCACCCTTTCAAGATATCTACTCACAGGCGCTCTCTGCGCTAGCCTAGGTTCTAAAGTTCTCAGGTTAGAGGTTCTAAGACTATTGGTTGTAAGGCTATAGGTTCAAAAGTTATAGGTAGCTGGTCCAAGAACATTATTGAGTTGAACCTTTATTTCTTTCAACTGACTAACCAGCCATAATTGATTATTGTTAAAAAGGGTGACCCTAATTAAGCGGGGCTTGTGCCCCTTTTGGGTCTCCCCTGTTCCCTAGCCAATGCACCGATATGTATTAGTCAAGTTATAATTGTTGTTAATTGTTATATGCATTGTGCTTCTGGAAATAGAAATGTTGTCAGTCCAAACCTTTGGAATTCGCTCCCCAGTTGTGTGGTTCTGTGCCTCTCTCTATTCATTCATTGCTGATTGGCTAGAGCACTTACCTTTTAACATGGAGCAGAAAGCTTGGGTTTGAACCTAAGACAAGCCTGAGATGATTACTGTGTAGGGAGCTTGAGCAAGTCCTTCACTCACTGTTGCTCAGCGCCATAGAACCTATAGTCTTAGAACCTTCAACTTCTTAAGTCGCATCTGTTTAGATCTGTTGGGTAGTCACGTTTAGCGCCTTCGCGAGTTTCTTGTAAGGCGCTATATAAATGGCCCTATACATACATACATACATACATACATACATAGATAGATAGATGCTTTATGATAGTGGTGCTTAAAAAGTCAATAATGATAATAATAATAGTAATTCCAGATACAGTTATCAATCTTCATAAATACTTTCAAGCATTGAGGATCATATGCTGGCAGAAAATCATAACAAATGTCGCAAAACGTTTATCGTTAGAATGTTGTACTCATATTGACGGTCGATTATAATTAAGATGTATCTACACCAGAGTGCAGGTATGCAATTGGTTTAATAAAGAATATACTTACTCACTTATAAATGCATGTATGAATAGCATTCAAGAAAGAGGTGTCAAGCTTAGTATAAGCTATTAGCTTGTCTTGGCTCCTGTTGCACGGTACTTGTTGTTTCATGATTGTAACCTAAAACCTGTTCTGTGAAATAAACAAATTCAATTCAATAAGACATGGATAAGTCATGAACATATATGTTTAGTTCACCATGGTCTGTTTCAAATACCAGTGATGAGACTATTTGCCCTGGTTATCAGGCAATTTTATGAACCATGACAAAGGCTTTTATATGCTGCATGCGCTATATAAATGCCTATGGTATGGTCAGTGCTAACTGTGGTTTCTATGTCTTTAGCTATCATCTCGTACTTGTACAAGGAGAAATTCTTACAAGAAGTAGCTGTCTGTGGGCGACGCCTTGGAATCACCGCAAAGGACCTCAACTCAGCCAAAGCCAGGTACTGTTTGGAGACAGTGGACAGCTAATCTAATCTAATTACCTCTTTGTCATAATGCTGGACTGTCAATCAAGGGGTCCGGGCCTCGGGGGTTCAATCCCTGCCAGGGCAGAAATTTGTTTTGAGATTTCTGCTCCACCTGCACCAGTGCCGGATTAAGGCATAAGCCAACTAAGCCATGGCTTAGGGTTCCACAAGTTCCACAGCATTTTTGAGTGCCCCAAAATCAAGAGAAATTAAATCAAATGGTTGTACAAATTCCTAATTTTGTATAATTTTAAATAATTTAGCGCTTTACCCTGACACTTTTTCAGCGCTAGTAAGTTTAGTAACTACTTGCTGAATACTGACCCTAGTCACAGACTCATGCTCACAGTCTGTACAGGCCTATATTTGATTCGAAAAACATAGTTTATTATGTACAGGTACGTTTAGAACTTTTCTGTTCAGAAACCCATACTTTGGTAATTGTCTTTGCTTTGGGGTTAGGGCCCCGGGTGTCTTAATCCAGCTCTTGGCTTAGGGCCCCGGGAATGCTTAATCCGGCCCTGACCTGCCAACTCAGCTACACTGTCCCTCAGGACCCTCACCACCTGCCCCCGGTGACTTGACTCGGTTGAAACCCGTGGGGTAGGGAGGATCTTATATCTGAAGCATGGGGAACGTTACAGTGACACCTTTTCCTACCTGGCTGCTTTTATTATTATTGTCTGAAAATGTTATTGCTGCCTAAAATGCTTTTCCTTTAGTTTACAGGCGTTGATGCGTTATTTTCTTTTGGCAGGTGCTCCATTTGCAAAGCCGAACTGTTCAGCAGGTTTCTTGAACTTGGTCGAAAACTTATTCCAGAAGACCAGAGGCCCGATGTTTTTCGGTAAGTGTGACGTGCTTTCATGCACATAATTTATAGATAATTCCACAGGGCATGGTAACTGATTGGTTAGAGAGCTTGGCTGTGAGGTGGAAAGTATGGGTTCAGTTCTCCACGGCTGGTCACAATGTAAATGTACTCGATTTTATATAACGAACGTATATTGTATTGTATTGTATTTATAAATTTATAAAGCGCCTCTCACAGTGAACACCAATCAGAGGCGCTCCCAGTGCGAAAGACTCTGAGCGAAAAGAGTGGTCTTAAGACAGCAAAAGGAAGCACCTGGACCACTGGTTAAATACATGCAAATGTCCTCGACCCTGCTGATTTTTCATTGAATTGATTGGGTGAGATCCTCCACCTCTGCTGCCTGTTTGAATAGGCATCACGCCATTTAAGGTCCCCGTGCACGGCCCGTGTTAGCCCAAGTGAGCAAGTCCTTAATTCACATTGCTCAGTGCCGTTAATGTTCTATCATTTGGTCGTGTGTGCGTTTGTGAACTTTGGATGGAGGGCAGTTGTGTTGTGTCAACTTAATGCAGTATTGTATTGTAAACCTTTGGATGAGCCAACCCAACACTGTCATGGCGCTAGGCACAACAATAGTCAAAGGATCCACTAATTGATTGGAGTATAATTATGTTGGTATGAGATGTGAGCAAGAAGGTGAAACAGGTTGGCATATTTCTTATAATGCCTTGGTAACTATGAGAAAATTGTTGAAATGGAATCTTTTCTTGATGGACAGTGAGTGTAATGAATAAAATATGGGTGAAATATGTTCATGTGTAGGCAGTGGTGTCTACCCCCATCCACTGCAATGGTTGAACAAAACCCCACTGTGGCCGATTTATATATGAGACTCAGAAGTCACTCAGAACTGTAAATTATTATACGTTAAACCCCCCCCCACAATTCTGGCAACTGTGGGAGATTGTTCTCCCAGTGCCCTCCACCATTGGTAGACGCCACTGTGTGTAGGGGATCTTTGTTCTGTCTCTGGGACCAGGGACTCCTGATCAATCTATAGTACCTGCAAGTCGTGTTGACGGATACTGATGGGAAGTGAATTACAGTAGTTAAGACGTGTATAATGCAGGGCATTTGCTATGAAACCAAGACAGTTTGAGGCACGAAAGACCGTATTATGAAGTTTTGGCTATAAACGCTCTTTGCTTGTTTACAGACAAACTTCTCTGAAGACTTACGAGGATTTCAAGCAGGCAGCAGGCAGTTATCAGACAGCTTGGAGAATGGTTAAGCAAGAAGCGTTCTGTAACTGGCCAACGACTCCAAGACATTTCAACAGCTTCACAGAAGATTCCTGTTGATGAAGATTACCTGTGGAGACTTCTACCTGTGCGTACCTGTTGAATACTTTGTGTAAACACCTTTCTGTGTTTTTCATCTGGCTCAAAAACTTCGTAAGCACCATTTTGTGCGGTTTAATTTACGAGCAGCTGATATGGCTGTTGCTTGCAAGCTAGAGGAAGCCACAGTGTAGGCTAGAGTAACCTAGATGAGTTTGCATTTCAAACGCCATGCGATCAGAGCTTTTTATTATTATTATTATTATTATATTTTTTATTATTATTATTATTATATTTATTATTATTATAATTATTATCATCATCATCATCATCGTCGTCATCATTGTTATTGTTATTATTATTATTATTATTTAAGGCCAACCACTACGTTTTTGGTGATGCAGAACTGTCTGCAATTAAACAAGTTCAATATGCAGATATAGAAATTATCGTTATTATTATTATTATTGCTTTTATAATTATTATTATTATTGTTATTATTATCATTATTATTGTCATCATCATCATCTTTATCAAAAAGATGCTATCGTTATAATTGTTTTCTGAAATGCCATCTTAGCGGGGCCGAGAGCACGGTGGCAATGTCCAGGAGTGGCAGATGGCATTCCATCGCTCAATATACACCAAAAATGCTAGAGTATGAAGCTTCAAGCGGATCATTAGTTGCATACGTTATTATTATTATTAATATTATCATTATTATCGCTATTATTACTATTACTATTATTATTATTATCTTTGTCTCCAGTTATCTGGGCAAGGAGGTGGCAAAATTTGTTGAAGACTTGAAGACATTAACAAAAGGTTGTTACTATTATTATTATTATTATAATTATTATTATTATTATTATTATTATCATCATCCTCGCCATCATTATTATTCCTATCTTTATGACGTCATTATGTTGCAGTAATACGTCACACGTTTGTTCATTTTGGCACTGACGCAGTGCAGTTACTAATGCGGGCGGAATTGACGTTCGTTTCCCATGTTTCGCATCTGAGACGTTATGAAACGGCGCTAGAAATATAATATGAGATCCTCAAACAAGCAGTTCAGTTTAATGCTTCGGTATTTCCGATAATTCACATTTATTGTTGAAGGCGCATATTATACGATCTCTTGCCACATTATGGCGAATTCTTCAAACGCCTAAACTTCAGCAGTAGGCCTATTTGTAATTGTAATTGTAATCGAACAATTATTACAAGTATTATTAATAAGTATTACTTCCTCATCCAATGAGAACCATTCAATGTTTTATCAGTATGAATATAGAAGTGTACAAAACTTACTGATCTAATAGAAGAATCTAGTAAGATTTCAAACGAAAATGATTCTGCAAAGTCTTTTCTGTAATTAGTCTAATATTATATGAAATTTGGCCGATCGCAAACGTGACGAGGCAAGCACAACTCCGAATCAGTCCACACACAAGTCCAAAGATGAAGGTTCGTAAGTTCGCTTCATGCGGGTGATAAGTTCATAATGGAGGCTGTCCCTGTACATATTTGTACAGGCACTTTTGCGAATCGCCTTCAAGTCTACTTAGTCCCGCGCACATCGCTCGCTAACGGGAGAGGCAACTTTCCCCGTAATGCGAACCTTTCTATGCTATAAATATCATCTTATTTACTGTTCAATTCCTGAATCAATTCCTGAATTTCTGTCTGTCTCATTAATGACGCCCCTCTGCAGTGGGCGATGCAAATGCTTCTAAAACTCCACTACTGGCCAATTAAATTGGCTATCACTGGTCGATACCTCGGGCAATAGCCTGCCCGGCCAATAGTCTCGGTCAATGTAGGCCTATATTCCCTATCTAGGTGTTGGAATAATGTACCTTGATACTGATATTGCTGATCATGTGCAATTCAAAATTGCTACGCTGGTTTGGAAGGCTACGACTGGTACTGCTCCGGACTACATTGATGAACTGTGCCTTCCAGACCAGTTGGCACTCAAACTGGTCGGCGGGCTCTCCGGTCTGCCTCGCGAATAGACTTGATGATACCTTCGTTTCGAACCACCACCTGTGCTCGTCGTGACTTCTCGATTGCGGCGCCACGGATCTGGAACGCTCTTCCGCCGTCTGTGCGTGCTGCACGCGGCTATCTGGTTTTCTCTAAACTCTTAAAGACGCATTTTTCCAGCTGGTTGATGGCCAGGTGTTGAGCGCTTCTGAGAGACTCTTTAAGTGGCGCTTTATAAATGTTTTGTTACATGACATTACATTACAACTGTTCAGACACTGCCTGCCAATTAATGTCATGGGCGTATTTAGGGGGGTTTCGGGTTCAAACCCCGGAAATAAGTTTCCGACAAAATTTTTATATGCTTTTACATGTGAACTACCTAAAAAAACTTAATTTTGCGACCATCTCCAATGGACCCCCCCCGAAATCTTAAACCCTCCGAAATTTTTTCCTGGCTATGGACGCTCCCTTCTGTTATCTGTGTATGGACACCCAGTCTGTTTAATAGTGCCTACTATTTCCAAGCACACTATCTAGGTTTCGGAGTAATATACTATTGAGGCACTACCTGCCAATTAATGTATTGTATATGGACACTCCCCTCTGTTTACCATATTTCCATCATTAATCTATTATTAATCTATTAAGTATATAACTCTGCCACTGCTCGTACTCTGCAGTGCCTGTCCCAAACGTATTTATTATGAAACAGTGTCGTTAAACAGCAACTGACCTATTATTTGTCTTCATGTATCCATACATACATACCTTCAGATATACATACTTGCGTACATACATACATACACACAAATACACACTTACATACATACATGTTAATTCTTGAAACTGAATTTTCCAATTTTGGTGTATGTTACCATTAACTATAACACTTTGCGAGATACTGATACGTTTATAACGTTTATTTAACGACGCCGCCATATCGACGGATTCGACGATGATAGTAATTGTAATTAAACGTTGATTCATGTGCAGTTTGTGTGTGAAATGTAGACTTTACTATGGAATCCTAAGAAGAACTGGGGGGGGTTGAACCCCCTAACCCCCCGACAATTCTCACCCTGCCAGCAACTGAAAAAGCTCGTTTGCCAATTATTGTGCCAATTATTGGCGTGATACTTAAAGTTAACCTTTTCCAATCAAATTTCCCTGTATATCCATGCAAAATGGCCCGCATCAGGGGACATAGGATTGGAAAAGGTATTAAGGGTCCATCTATTTAGTACATACGCATGGAGGGGAGGGGATGACCCAAATGCCTCTGCCTGTGTATGTTTGCTTACGCATAGGAGGGGGGGGGTAATGTCAATAATATTTTGTTTATATTGGTCTTCCTTCAAATGAGTCAAAGTTCAGCTAGCAGGTAATTATAGGGAGAAAGAAGTAGGGTTTTGGGAGGGGTATCACACACTTGTATGCCCGTTAACTCTGACTGCAGTGCTATTATCTACCACGCAGTGAGTCCCGACAGTTTGGCCGCCCTTCAATCTGGCCGAAATTACAGACCATAGATTTAAGCTAGTTTGTACATAGGTGTAGTGCTGTTACTAGTTTCAGTTTAACGACACTTTGTGATTACAAAGATCATTAGCGTCGCCCTCCTCCTTTATCCAGGCTTGGGACTGGCACTGTCAGAGATCAAACAGTGGCGAAGTTTCTATAGCTGTTCCGTCGACACACTTATTATATAGGCCCTAGAAGGCCTAGAGACTAGTTCACCGAGTTATATTAATTGTGTTTTCACTTTTCAGTGTTGTTCAGTAATTGAAATACATGTAATTGAATTACGTAATTGAATTACAAGTTTTGTAATTGTAATTGAATTACATTTACAAGCATGTAATTGCAATTATAATGGTGAATTAAATTTGCAATGTAATTGATACAACACTGTGTGTTTTAAAATCATACTCAAAGTTGTTAAATATTCAGTCAGGATACAGTGTGGATATAGACCGTTCTATATGATTCGGGGGTGAGTGCCAGGCGTACGTACACAGGTGGGGGTGTTGCAAAAAGTACAGGGAGAGGAGGGGTCAATTTTTCCAGGATTTCTACGTAGATACTAAATGGATGACCCCTAAAAGGCAATATATTAAGTATATAACTCTGCCACTGCTCGTACTCTGCAGTGCCTGTCCCAAACGTATTTATTATGAAACAGTGTCGTTAAACAGCAACTGACCTATTATTTGTCTTCATGCAGGGCTTATTCTAAGGAATTTTCTGAACTGCACATGAGGGACAAATCCGGGGTCCGGAGCATCCATGCGCAACCACTGCCTAAAAGTTGGGTGGGATCTACTAGAACGTCCCAGAGGGTAATAATTGCGACTTTGACGCGAAGCTGCGATTGGCGAAGGCAAGAAGCCCCTATAACGACTAGGGGTACGGGTAGTCCCCGGAGTCGCTAACAGAAGCGTTAGCGACTGACTTGGAGAGTTAGCGACTGACTTAGCGACTGACTTGACTAAGTCACTCGCTTATCGACTGACTAAGTCGCTTAGGCTTATCGACTGACTTAACGACTTGATATCGACTTCTCGGGTACCTCTATTAGTTACCTAACAATAAAATGCATTTTACGGCGTACTGTAAAGTCACGTTTTGCTGCACGTCATGGTTTGTGGCCAAATAAAGCGGTGGTACACCTAAATTAATAGCAAATATTGGCCTATACACAAACCAAGTCAAAATTATCAAACCATTATTGCGTCACATTTAAATCAGATAAGAAACTAAAGCATGCAGCATTCAATTCTGCCTATAATAGAACGCCTATTGTAGGTAGGCCTACATGACATTGTATGTCTCACCCAGACTTACCAGTAGTTCGCCAAAATGAACCCAAACACCGGATTTCTCTCGAAGGGGCAAATGGACGCCTATTTTCCCTAATTTCACAAACATATTGTCAATTTTTTTCCGGAATCATCTTTTGTTGTACCGTGTTTAAAGACACTGAAACCAACGTATTTTCAACGCAACGTTTGTTTTGGAAAGACGCCATTTTCAATTAAAGAAGTGCGCCACGATAACGTGACAGAAAACTCTGACTGTTGACAGCATCGACGTATATTAGGCTTCGATGGTTGATAGTAAGTCTAAATATGGACTCCTTGGAAGTTAGTGTAAATCTAGTAAAGTAAGTAAGTAGTACTAGGCAGGCAGTAAGGTGGTAAATAAATAACTGATGATATATTAAGTGGTCAAAGTCGATAGCAGTCGATAGCTTAGCGACTGACTTCGACTTCAGGGCTTAGCGGCGGCGGCGGTGGTGACTTGGTCCAGTCGATAGCCTTAGCGACTGACTTCGACTTGAGGGCTTAGCGACTGGCGGCGGCGGCGGATGGCAGCGGCGCCAGGGACTAGGTACGGGGGAGCATTGTAAGCTCCCCCATCTGGGTCTGGGGCTGAGCCCCAGAAGTGAACGCAATTTTGAACATTTT
This sequence comes from Aporrectodea caliginosa, assembly GCA_020284085.1. Lineage (NCBI taxonomy): Eukaryota > Metazoa > Annelida > Clitellata > Crassiclitellata > Lumbricidae > Aporrectodea > Aporrectodea caliginosa. The sequence continues at coordinate 16,747 of JACEVL010001384.1, forward strand.
TGATGCCAAATGGAGCACATTTTTGGCTCTTGTCTACCTCAAATTTTTCAATGATGATTTCAAGAAAAGTTCCTAAATAATCTTTATCTGTGAACAATTTGAATATTATGTGTGGAAACTGAGACTATGGTCTTGGCCCGTCTTCTGGCTGCTAAGCCTCAGAGCTCTGACGCTGAGCGTCTCATTAGCACAAACTCAGCTTTAAAATCTATCGGCAGAAGCAGTATGTCGGTCGATTCAGAAAATGAATAGTTGTATATTTATCACAATATGTCGCCACTAATCGAATGGGACTCTGTAGGGCTTCCGTGCTTGTGTTGCTGCAAAAAAGAGCGCATTGAACGAGAGACACACCAAAAGCAACAAGACAAAGTTGGTTTAAGGAGATATTTTCAGTTTCTGGAAGCGAACAGGCAGAAAGCGACGACTCTTTTGGTCAAGATAACACCGCCACTGTCGCAAAACCAAAAGCATTTTGATCTCTGAAGTTAATTATGCCCGCCTATGTGTGGAATAGCTTTGGAAGTTGGAACTTACAATTTTTTCGTATAATAGACTTAGGTCTTGCCAAGTTGCAGCCACAAAAGCAAGGAAGCCCTATGGTCTGACGACTTACTGTTTCGTTTTTAACTTTTTTAATGTAACAAATTGGCAACTGCAGTTAGGCTACTAGCTGTTTGTGTTTAATCTCGTTTCACTAAACGTTATTTGGCCTATTGCGAACTCGGTGAGCCAGCAGCTTGGTTTAAATGTTCCAAGTCTTTATCTGTATGTTTGTTTATGCCTGTAGTACAGTCGATAGAAGTTTTAAAGTTAATTCACTGCACTTAAACGTGTCATATTTTTACCACTAGCTAAATTATTAGCTACTTTTGTTGGTTTATACAATTAGGTCTACAAAAAGTAACTGCACAAAATCTGATTTTTAACTGCACAAATTTCTTTTCCAACTACACACTTTGTGTCCAGCTGCACGTTAGAATAAGCCCTGTCTTCATGTATCCATACATACATACCTTCAGATATACATACTTGCGTACATACATACATACACACAAATACACACTTACATACATACATACATACATACCTTCACATACATGCATAATTACATACATACACACAAATACATTCATAAATAAACACACTTGCATACATACATGCAAGCATACATACACACAAACACAAATACACATACACTTACATACATACATATATACATATACATGCAGACATATACGCATGCACATAATATACACACTTACTTACACATTGGCTTGTTGGATTGACCTCTGATGATTTCTGCCAATTACCCCAACGTCCTTCTGGTCTTGCAGCCTATATTTCATTAAGATTGCTTCCCAAACTTAGCTACATTGATTAGAGCGTCGACCGCGTCTCGTGCGCCTCTGTGTAGGAGAGCGTGCGTATCGCGGTTCGCTTCCAGATGATGACTTATTTTAATTAAGGGACTTCATCTTCTAGCACGGTCCGTACACGGGGTCCTGAAATGGCGTGGCATCCATTCAAACAGGCAGTGGCGTAAATCATGCATGGGGGGACAGAGGGGACTGTCCCCCCCCCCAATTTTTTACTTAAGCCCTTCTGTCTTCCAAAATCCGACCCTCGTAGAATCCCCCCAAGTTATGTATAGATTTTCGCCTCTGCAAACAGGCAATGGTGGTGAAGGATCTCACCCGATCAATTCACTGAAAAATGAGGAGGGTCGATGTCATATCGTCGCTATATAAATTCGTGGGCATAAATGCAGTATCGGGGTGCGTATACGTTTACTGGCTTCGTGAGAGTCGGTAGGGTCAGGGTTAGGGTAAGTGTCGTCATTAGTAGCCTATTAAACATGGTATATTCCACGCAGCGTGCCAAAAGATACCGTATTACGCCAGCAAACTTTACGCACCTCGAGACTACTTGTTTTCAAAATCGAGTACATTTATAATAGGTCTCTGTCTGTCTGTGTCTCTGTCTGTCTGTGTCTCTGTCTGTCTGTCTCTCTCTTTTATATATATATATATATATATATATATATATATATATATACCTACCTAAAGCCGGTATCACGAAATAGAGTATCCGTCCTAAGACTATCCGGGGGATGTATGAACTATGAATTTATCCCCCCGGATGGAATAAACCGGTTTAGAGTATCCGGGGGGGATGAACCATTCTATCCCCCTCGTCATACGCATCACGATGGCCTCGACGAAAATCCAGTCAAAATCACCAAAAACGAAGTTATTTAATTTCAGGTCGATGTACAAACTAAAGAATAAAGATATGCAACTTAAAATATTTTATGTGTACAATAAATCCAAACAGTGCGAGTGAATACACTTAGAAACCGCCCAAAATGCAAACTGAACCTAATACTCCATTTCGCTGAGGGGGGATACTCATGTATGGCACAGTATGGGGGATACTCTATTTCGTGACACCGGCCCTGTCCACGAATGCTTTCGTCGAACATATCCCATAACTAGGACTGATCGATCGATCGATACGGTGGTCATCAACGCACGTCACTGTGGCTCCTTGACCAGTGACTTAATATGTCAAGGTTGTTGACGACGTCTTGTCTTCTGCGCGACTCAGAAAACGGTTTATAAACAGAAGCATTGACCAGTGGCGCAGACGTTTGGAAAAAGCTGTTGAGAACCGAGGAGGACACATTGAATTTGATTTCTGATTTTGTGTAAATTAGCATTTGGCAACAATTTACTCGTTTTCTTGGAAGAAAAAAGATTACAAAAAATTATTATTTGAAATAATTATACTAGGCGGTCCCACTTTCTTTGCGCCACCCTGTATATATATATGTATATATATATATATATACATATATATATACACCTAAAGCCTGTCCCGCAATTGGGACCGATCGGTCGATCGATACAGTCGGTGGTCATCGACGCAAGTCCACTGGCTCATACGTCCACTGTTTCCTCGACCAGTGCCATATATCAAAGTTGTTGACGACACCCTGTCTTCTGTGCGACTCCGAGTACGATGCATGCATGGTCAGATAGTCCATGGATTTCGTCGTCGTCTTAATGGAGTCCCGGACGGATCACCATTTCCGGTTGTCTTGACTCGATCCGGTGCGTCCGTCAGTCCGTCGGAGATACATGGGGGGGGGGAGAAACTTATAGTATCGTGGGCTGAAGGATTATGCAGTATTTGTGGGCATGCTGCACGGACGCCGGACGGTACCAGATTTTTTAATGACGACACTAACCGTGACCCTAACCGACCCCCACGACGTCAGTGAACTTATGCATTAGGCCTATAGGCCTATATATAATATTTTCGTTTATTGAAACAATCCGGTTGACAAACCGCAACCGGTTACAGTGTTCAGTTAGGGGCCGTCCATAAATGACGTCACGCACCTAGGGGTCGGGGGGGTCGGAAATTTGTGACGATGTGTGACATGGGGGTGGGGGGTGCTGAGTAGTGTGACGTCACACCAGGTCTATGTTATTAAATTTAACAATTAACAACAATTTAATTTTAATAATAACAGCACTAATTTTGAGGATTAAATTTTCATTATTTTTTAAATTATTTTAATGTATACGGGCACCATTATTAATAATTTTCTAATTATTTCAATAATATTTGGTCACCATTAGATTTTAAAATATTCATGCTTTCGCTATTTGTTCCATGAAGGAGCATTTTGCTTCGCCATGAAATTGGTTTTGGGGTCAGAGCTTTGTGACGTCATTTTCAGAGGGGGTCTTACTTTTTGTGACGAAGTGTGACGAGGGGAGGGGGTTAAAAATCGGCCAAAATAGCGTGACGTCATTTATGGACGGCCCCTTATGCAATTGAAACAATTCACAAGAACACAAATGACAGAAGACATAAATCTTAACTACTAACAGAACAGACACGGCGCGAATATAGCAGCCTACAAAGCATGTCCGCCCTACGGGTCTCAATATCGGTACCTCTCGCTCTCCATGCCAGTGTGTTATCCTTCAGCCCCCGAAACTACAGGCTTGCCCATGGGGGGAGGGGAAGCTACGTCAGTTCGTTTGGCCCAGTTTTCCCAAAAAAACACGACCCAGATACACAGCCACAGCCCTACCGTAAGCGAACACAGCCTCTTTCAGCCTCGGCGGTTTCTTCCCTGCCCGACGCTGGATCGGATCGCTTGAGGCAGGAGACAAGTGGAAAACTGCACGCCGTGGGGAAAGAACGTCTCCATTGTGTCTTATTTTCGTTGTAACCGACCGCTGCTGTGACCGTAACCTTGGCCCAGTAACGCTCGCCACACAATCGGCGTGATTGTACCGTAACAGTGCGGGCTGACTGCAAACTGTATAGGGCCGCGTGGCGCCGTGCCTGCGTTGTAGGCTACGCCATGGGATGCAGGTCCTATCCTGTGGCACACACACACACACGTCAGTTGCTTGGGTGTTTATCTACCGTTCGGTTCAGCTTTTACCGCGTTAATAGTTCACCTGGATCGGTTTGGCTTCTAACGCCATTTGTGTACACAACCACGCCTGCTACTTACGTAGCCTATACTGCGCAGCAAGGTTACCTCTGTAAATGTCATCTATATCGGTATCTGCGCATCTTTTTCTCCGCACTGCGGCCGTCCCTTTCGAGTTGCCGGGCTGCGATTACTTGTTGAAACGCCTGTGTGGCAGTACGGGCCTCAGAGCAGACGGCGTGGAGTACCTTGGAGCAGACGGCGTGGAGCGAAGTCGTATGTAAACACGGTTAGCGAGTGACGCAACGCGGTGCAGATATAGACCGTGGGCTCCAAGTTTAGCGGAAGAGCCAGAAGCTGTGTCCCAGTGGGATTCGCTACACGATCCGGACAGGCGATGATCACGTACAAGGCTGCGGTGGATCAAAGTACGTGACGTAGAACACGCTGATGGTAGATTCGGGATTTGTTGCAAAGGAAACTTACGGGATATAACGTTTCGCACCTCTGCCAAAGTTCTCTTGACGAGGAAAAGTTTTGGAAAACGTTTCCGCCACGAGATTTGTGAGGTTCTGGAGAGCTGTACCGGATCGGTGATATTCTTTTCTTTTCGAAAGCGGTAGAAAACGTACACTGGTTTCGCAAATGAGTCTTGCCGGGAAATAATAGTCCGTCTGAGCTTGTCGAATCGGGAATACGTGGAGTGTCTATAGTCCTGCCAAGAAACCGTCCAACTTGGATCTCTAACATGGCCTCTACTATGGGCCACCTGCGCGAGGCCGAGAGGCTGACTCTGTCCTCATCAGCAACAGAGGACACGGAAGTCGAGAGGGACATCGACGGTGTGCCACTGCGCGACCACAAAAAGATCGACCTGAAGCAGATCCTCGGCCACACCCCACAGGTGGACGACGACGAGGACGATTCAACTTCCGGTGACCAGTCCCACCAGTCGACGGAGGTCTGGGAGCTGCCAGGAGTGGCCGACGACTCGGACGAGTACGAGTACGGGTACTCCGACGGAAACGAAGAGGTCGGCGGGGAGGAGGACCACGACAACGAGGAAGGAGGTCCAGTCCGCCATCTCCAGCGCAGATCGTCGCTCAAGACCATGCACCCTGAGGACCTCTCCTCCGATGACGGTCCACTGAGTCCAGGCCATAAGAAGGCCGTGAGGTTCGCTGACGCCATGGGACTGAGTCTGTCCGCCGTCCGTGACCTCATCAACTCCGATGAACCGCCGGAGATACCGCACTCGGCCCTCAGAGACCTGAGGATCCGGAAGAAACGGTCGAAGCTGGGAGAACAGTCCCACCTGGCCTTGGACTTTGTCCAGCCGAGTTCGGAGTCTGATTTCATCAGTCGTCTGAATCAGCAGAAGGTGTGTATTGTATTGTATTGTATTTGAACACTTGTTATAGCGCCCCTACCAGATTTCCCATTCAGAAGCGCTCTTGACTACTGCGCGAACGCTGAATCGGAGTTTCACGCCGAAGCGCATGAGCAATTGCGAGTGAAGGACTTGCCCAGAGTCCCTACGCGGCGACTTTGAGGTGGATTCGAACCCGCAACCCTCCAGCTGCAAGGCACCGAACATACCCCTAAACCACCGCGCCCCAGTTGTATTGTGATGTGTTGTATTGTGTGTTGTATTGTACTCCACGTTTATAATGCGACCGAGCCACCCGCTGTAAAGATCCGAGAAATTAATCTCTGATAAACCAACCCGACCGGGAAGCGAACCGGGGCGCCGGCGTGACGAGCAGGCTACCAACCCACTCTGCCACTCAGGATCCTTATAGAATACGTATGTATGTATTTATGTATGTATGTTTGCATGTATGTTTGTATGTGCGTTGCTACATATGTTTGTGTGTATTTATTGTAATTGTAATTGTAACAGAACATTTATATAGCGCCGCTCAGAAATCAGCAGCGCTATCGACCTGCGTCAGTGAACAAGAAAGTCTTAATGCGTCTCCGGAACTGGGAGGGTGAGAGGGCTAGTAACTCAAGGCGAAGAGACTGGGGAAGACATTTCCAAGCTGATGGGCCAACACGGGCAAAGCACCTAGAGTGGGCCGTATGTATGTATGTTTGCATGTATCTATGTATGTGTATGTATGTATCTATGTGTGTTTATATATATATATATATATATATGTGTGTGTGTGTATGTGTATGTACTCTATGTTTAATGTTTATTCGTATGTGTTTATATATGTGACAGTTTACGGTCAGTGTACTCATTATAGCAGAGTTGGAAAGGTGGTCCAAGTTGAGCAGACATCTCGAAACAAATTTCTACCCTGGTGGGGATTTGAACCCCCGACCTCTAGGTTGAGCGTCCAATACGCTAACCACTACACTATCGCACATCGCAGATATTCATTACGAAATAATATGAAAGTCTGCTGACTGGACAGCGTCCAAAGTCCCTCGTATAGATGAAAGAAGACACCTGGTCCGGGACAGGTATTGATCATCAACTGGCAACAATGGTAGTCGGCAGGCAGGTATAGCGATAGGCAGGAAGATAGGTAGCTGGGCCAGTAGAAAATTTATGTATGCATCTGTATGTATTATGTATGTATGTGTGTATGTATGTATGAGGACACTTGATATAGCGCATTTTGAAGTATCTCACAAAAAACTCTTTCTCTGCGCTATAGCCTATTATGATGTTAAACGTCATTTTTCCAATTAGACCATTGCATCGAGTCGAACTTTGGCACTGTATTCGAGCAAAAGTAGGACAAGCATTCGTCACTGCCTGAATGATTGGTCGTAGGCGGTATATAGGAAAGTTGATAGTTAGGCGGGTGTGGTGTATTTATTTATAGACTGCAGGCTAATTATATGTAGGACAATCTTTCGAGCCCATCCCGAACTCACACTTTTACACAGAGGTGTATTATCAGCATGCCAACACTGGGTTCCTTATCTAACACTTGGGGCTACAGCGTTCCTTATCTGACACTGAGACACCAGAGGCGTCTATCCCCAAAGTCATTGGAGCAGCTTCCCGCTCAGCTCCCCTCCCTTCCTTCTCCCTGCAGCCACTATAACTGTTTAGATTATGTGATAGGCGTTGAACTATTGACGGTTACTTGAGGCTTTTCTGCAGTTTACCAGATAACAGTGCAAATTGATCAATGAATGATTTCATCCGTGTTTAAGCCGTCTACAATGTCACGCTGACTTGCCAACATTGTCAGTGCAGGGTCGTCCATGCAGCATTGCACTACGCAGTCTGTTTTTGATTATCTTGACTCGGCTAATTACTCATAGAATAGCTCAACTGCAAATAATAAAAGATTTTTAATTGTACGATATTTAAAAAAATTAAACTTCCCCTAATTTCTCAATGAGATCTACCCACTTAGTCTTGGGTGGAACATTTGCTCCAAGGTATACTTAGTGTATAGACGCCTCCAGTGATGATAGAATTATTGCGTCGACACCCTGTAAACACGAGTCGAACTTTGGCAGCATAGGCTACATAACATGCATATTTAATTTTGTTCTATAAATATAACCAGTGGTTTAGTCGTCGTATTCAATCGCGAGCTCCACTCGGCTTCAACCTCATAGCTGTTCTCCTAGTGACCTAGTCCCTCAGACAAGTAGGCCTAACTAAAAATATGTTGAGGGGGAGGTGTCAGGAAACTGAAATGTCTGCTCATGAATCGTCATTTGTTTCGTGTGCAACATAATATTACAACAATATTTTGATCTGCTTTCGTGTACTTTGGTAGGCCTAACCTGTTAGATTGTCTACCCCGCTCTCTCTTTTCAGCAGTCTTTTGACAACCAAACCACTGTATTCGAGCATGACCTAGTTATAAGTAGAATGACGCATGTTATTTATTTAATTAATTATAGTAACTTGAATCACGCCGGTTTCTAATGCACAATGCGTGAACCGATGGCGCGTATACCGTAGATCAATATTTATCCAATATTTCGTCATACATATAATGTATGTAGGCCTATGTATGCATATATGTTTATATATAGTATGCTGTACATGTATGTATACACATGTATGATATATGTATAGGTATACATATATAATGCAAGCGTATCTCTGATTCAGTGTTGAACTTGTTGAAACGCCCTTGTAACGGCATGTGCCGTGTTACGGCGCTGTAGAAATTGTCGTAGTCATTCATTCATTCATTCATTCATTCAATGCATACATATATGTATGTATATATATTATGCATGCATTGTATAGGTTATGTATAGGGGAACGGACATTATCCCCTGGACATAATCCTCCGGACATAATCCCCGGACAAAAGCCCCCCGAGAAAATTCCCCAAGCTAGGACTTAATCCCCCCAGGCTACAATATAATCGTTTAATATTTAATATTAATATGTATAGTGTACATATCGTACATTATATACGTATTCATGTATGCATTTATTATGGTATACAGCCTATAACTTTCACGATCATTTACACATCAGTTTTGTCCAATGTGCATGGAAACAAAAGCAGCTTGTTGTATAGGCCTCTATTGTTCTTTTTCCAGTCAGCTATAGGCCTACACATGTAAAGCTTACTGTGTCCTAATTCCTCTCTTGCGGACCTTGTTCTGTCTATATAGTCTAGCTCTTTACAGCCCTCTGACTTGACGAAGCACTTGTTGATAGGCCGCTGCCCTACTCTTAGCTTTCGAGTAGTGCTTTATTATTTTTCGAATTAATGTGAATTTGTAATGTATATCACCATCATCAGTTTCTGACGCCAGCGGCAATGTGTAGGCCTGCGAATAAATGACCTCCATTGTCCTCGGTCAATTTTTCAATTCCATTGCTCCCCTTAGTGTCAGTCCAAGTGATGTTAAGCCCTCATTTATAATTATATATTATTATAGTGTTGGTCTGCCTTTGTTTCATTTTCCTTCGAATTTTGCATGTAGTGCATTGCGTGGTAATTGCATGGTCTATTGGCATTCTCTCTCTACATGTTCACACCATCGGAGTCTTCGTTGAACGACTTTGTCTATAGCAGAGTTGTTTGAATACCTAATGATTGTCTTATTTCATCGTTTCCTATTTTCTATAGTTGTGAAATCCCTGCGATCTTCCGCAACCATGCAACTGATTTAAGAATTCTCATCTTGCTTTCGCATTGTCCAACATTCCGATATGTATACCGAACTCGGTTGTGTCGTCAGTATCGTAAGTTTAGGGCTACACGTTGATGTTGACCTGATTACGACTTGGTTTTGGTGTGGTATCGGTTGATGCCTTGTGCATTAGACACCGGCGCAATAGAAGTTGCTAATTACAATTACTTACAATTACACGTTGTCCCCATTTAACGCGACGTCACTAGTTCTTGTGTTCAGTAGACTCCTGCCTTCAACCGCAAAAAGCTACCTGCATTCGTTCCCTCTGAGACTAGAAGAAGAAGAAGAGCAGTCCCTTCAGCTAGCCCTGAGGCGGCCATGGGTATGAAGTGTTAGCGACTTCATCTTCTTAGCCTCGGCATATGAGGGTGGGTGACTAGACGTAATTCAGAGATCTTAATCTCGGGGTAGCATGGACCGTGGACCGACTTCTAAACTGGCTGGGGCCCATTTAAAACTGACAGGTGTTGTGATGAATCTAGCCTAAGTCCATTACGACAGTATACACGCCCGAGGCTGCAAGATCGCAATAATAAAATTCGACATGGAAAAGCATTTCTGCCGTATTGACAAACTATGATATTGGCCATGACATTAAACAGAAAATATTGGTATTTACAAGATAGCCTACAATGCAGAAGGGACTGTTCGTACAGATGTATTAATATATATCTGTCCGAGTTACAAATAGCTTTCGGCATACCGTCTAAGTCTGGAGGCGGTGTGCGCCTATTACTGCAGACTTGCCTGTGAAGGAGTGTCAAGATTGAGGCCAAGGCAAAGGCTGAATCCTATCCAATGGAAGACCGAGCTAGAACACATGTTTTATGACACATATGGTGTATCCGAGAATATTTTTGCATGAGCTGTGTTGTGATTGGTCGACTGTTTTCGACTTTGACGTCGGCTGTTTCTGATTGGTCCGTGTTGGAGGTTTTACTGCAACTGTGATTGATCTCATTGGTCTGTTTTGAAGGGTTTACACCAGCTGTGTTCTGACTGGTCCGTTCTGGAGGATTGTACGTCATTATGTACAGTCTGTTTGATCTGCTCTGACGTTTTAATGGCTCCGCTATATATACTCAGCTTTCTTTTTCTGATTGGCATATCGCTTTCTGACTGTGCCAGTCCCAAGCCTGGATGAAGGAGGAGGGCGACGCTAATGATCGTTGTAATCACACAGTGTCGTTAAACTGAAACTACTACTGATGGGCATGTTTTGAAGTTTTTCACCAGCTCCCCAACTGCTACTTCGTGTGTTGAGAATATGAAGTATCATCATCGTAATCTCGAGATTTCTACAGCGCCAAAAAATCGAAGTCGCGGGAACCAGCTTGTTCACAGGCGCTTATGGGGGGCCCGATAGCGCATTGGATAACATCTGGCGTAGAGATTGAGAGGTACCGAGTTCGAGCCCCGTAAGGCGGATATGCTTTGTAGGCTGCTATTAGCGCCGTGTATTGCAGGCTGTCTGTTCTGTTAGTAGTTAAGATTTAAATTGCATAACATGTAAATGTACAGCGCAGTGCGTTTGTCAGGCGCTTAATAAAGAAAAGATTATTATTATTATTATTATTATTATTATTATTATTATTATTAGTCAAAACAATCGATAGGCAGGGTGAAATCGGTTCCCGGTCAAGATCCAAAGGGGTCAGACGGCTGAGGTGGATGGTGTTAAGAGTTTAAATGGCGAGGTCTACGTGAGGGTAAGGGTGGAAGGATAGCAAGAGGTGAGGTTTTGGTGAATGCATAGGATGTTCAGATATTTGTCCTAATACTGGCAGCATGTGTCTTATCACATATGGAGCCCATATGGAAATATTCTCATAATCTCACCCATAAACGCCGACTCTCTGGGAGCCTTGAGTGCGAATGCATCCAGAGAGAAAGGTCAGTGGTCAGGTCAGGTCGGGAAGAATTCGGACCTACTGTAGGCCTACAATAACTGCAAACAAGCTACACAGGCAAATTTCCGAACATGTAAGCAGTAAGGAGTAAGGTTGATGTCAGTCACCGTGACGTGAAAGCTCATTGTTTAACTAATAAATGAGCTTTCATTGTAACAAGTTGCGTCTGTGACAACTTGGTTATTCAGAATAAACGATGATTGATTGATTGATTGATTGATTGATTGATTGATTGATTGATTGATTGATTGATTGATTGATTGATTGATTGATTGATTGATTGATTGATTGATTGATTGATTGATTGATTGATTGATTGATTGATTGATTGATTGATTGATTGATTGATTGATTGATTGATTGAGTTTCAAATAGGGCCTACTTTAATAACAACGCAACTCTTGACAAGAAACCAATTTTCTTTCTCCGAAAATGCGCTAAAACTCACCTACGGCAATGTAGAATATAAAAATATTTCCCAGGTAGAATCCATGTAGGCCTACTCAGAGACAAAAGCAAAAGTCGGCGCCTATGAATTCTCACCGTATCATGATGTTGGAGCTGTTTTCTGATAGGTCACTCACTATCTGTGTTACGATTGGTCTGTTGTGAAAGTTCTTACAATTGCAACATTCTGATTGGTTGGCGTTTCTGTCAGATGATCCTGGCTGTTATCTGATTCACTATCTGTGTTATGATTGGTCTGTTTCTGTCAGGTGATCCTGGAGAACTGCGTCACCAGCGACAAAGACCTGACGGTTTCTGGCGTCATTCGCGTGACGAACGTCTCCTACGAGAAACGCATTACCGTCCGTTACACGACAGACGCCTGGACGTCGTACAAGGACGTGTCCACGATGTACGTCCCGAATTCAAACGACGGAGTAACGGATCGGTTCATGTTCATCGTTCACCTCCCCGAAGGTTTCGGACACGGGTCTGGCAGCACCCGACTGGAGTTCGCCATTGAGTACCATGCAGGGGACGAGGTCTACTGGGACAGCAACAGAGGAAACAACTACGTCGTGAATTGCGCGGTCCTACCTGTCAATCCGCGAAGGGTCCAGGCGGAGTTCGAGTCTTCCGGTTCTGAGGGAGAGTTTACTATTTAGTGACTGATTGATTGATTTAGAGTTGAGCTTATTTGTTGTTGATGCGGTCTCAGAACCAGGGCTGGAACCGTGCAAAAAACAAATTTGTTTCGAAACTAAAGTTGGGGGTTTGGGGGTTTTTTCTTCAGATTTTCCTATTTCGGATCGTAAAACTCATAAAAATTACATGAATATCATTCAGATTAATCAGATGTATAAATGAAATTAACTAGAACTGTAAAACCGTAGACCCTATACGTTATGCACTGGTAACGAAATTAACAAAGGTGATACAATTGTCAAGAGAGTTGAAGAGACGACATTTTTGGCATTTATAACATAAATTATTTTATAAAGTGAAAACCAAATTTTGTGGTTTTTTGGTCTTTCTGCCATGGTTTAAAAAAACTGAAAACAAAACTTTTGCAGCCCTGTTCAGAACTATGCAGAGTGGTCTGATTTTTTCGTGATTAAATGGTGCTTTGTTTGCAAGATGTTCTTACTGCTAAGCGTAAGAAACACTGGTTAGTTTAGTTCTAATTTATAATGACGGGCAATATTGTTGTCTGAATGAGTAATTTATTTATTTTTATAGTTATGTTTTACGTGTTATCTCGCCGCCATGCTATCAATCGTGTACGCATGTTGCGAAGTGCCATCTTAACAACATTGTAGGCATGGGCGTAGCCAGAAAAACATTTCGGAGGGGTTTTAAGATTTCGGGTTGGGATTCCATTGGAAATGGTCGCAAAAGTTCAGGTTTTTTGCATGTAAAACCATATAAAAAATTTTTCAGAAACTTATTTCGGGGGTTGAACCCGTAAAACCACCCCTAAATACGCCCATGAGTGTAGGCCCTGCATGGGCAAAGCAGTGCACTGGGGCCCATAAAAGCAGTAATTTTTGCTGGTCTTCTGAATTTGGAGGCCCATAGAATCGTGGACCTCTGGCGCCTGCCCAGCGTGCCCCTGCCTTAAGACGGCACTGATGTTGCGGGTAAAAGACTTGCTCAAGTTGCCTGCAGATTACAGTTGAGTTTCAGATCAACAGACTTTGCATTACAAGGTGCACTCTCAGCCAAATGACCATAAGTTAGTGGTGTAAAGAGCTTTAGTTTTTTTGTGCCACTGTGTACCTGCAGAAATTGGATTTCGTGCAACAGTTTAGTGCTTATTCCTTTAGCTGTTTGCGAAGCTTTGTTTTGGTTGTCTGAATGTGCTCATAACATAGGCGCCGACTTTTGGTTTTGTCTCTGGGTGCCACTGACTGGGTCCTACTTCAGTAACTGTGAACGTTTTTTATATTTTACTTTGTCAAAGGTGACTTTTAGTGCATTTTGGGGCAAAAAATCAAGGGTTACGTGGTTATAAAAAGTATTTGAAACTCACTATTGTGATATCATGCAATGTTGGGTACTTGTGTTGTACTGCTTCACAAGTTGTGAGATTACTGTAACATAATGTAAAAATTTGAATTTAAGGTCTGAATTCTTCTTGGTGCCAGGCACCCACTGCACTTTCTCTCTGGGTGCATTGGCACCCAAGGCTCCCAAGGAGTCGGCGCCTATGGCTCATAAAAACTATAAATGTTATATTCTGACGACAGACTCTGTACTGTGCTAAAACGCTCATAGAATTAGATTGCATTGTATTATATTGAAACTGGACTCGGATCTCATTTGGACTACTCTTTGGACAACCCCTCTGACTCGAGCATTGATTTGTTGATTGGATGATTGATTTGTTGATTGGATGATATCAGACTGTCCGCCACCGTCGATTGGCTACCTGGACAGTGCTCGTGAATATACTGGTGCCCTGCGCTTGGCTTTCGAGTGGCTTTTAGAAGTTTGGAGATTACAATTACGATTGTATTTGAAGATTGTTAAAGCGCTTCGTACAGGATAAACTATTCGGAGAAACTCTCAGCTTGGGAGCCCCGGGGAAATGGAAACGTCTTCAGGCAGCAGTGGGCAGATATGGAAGAGACCTCTGCCAGCATGGGCGTAGCCAGGAAAAATTTCGGAGGGATTTTAAGATTTCGGGGGTGTTCCATTGGAGATGGTCGCAAAACTAAGGTTTTTGGGGTATTTCCCATGTAAAAGCATATAAAACAATTTGGGGAAACTTATTTGAGGGGGTTGAACCCGTAAAGCCACCCCCTAAATACGCTCATGCCTACCAGTATCTTGGAACGGATCGAGAAGTGGAGGTCATTCCAAGAGGAAGGGCCTAAAATAGCAAAGCACGGTGTTGTGCTGTAGCAGTTTTTGCCCGAGGGACAAATAGATCAGGTTGATCTGCCAATCTGAGGGGACGGAGTTTACGCATTAAATCAGGGATGGGTACTTAGGGAGCCGTACCCTGCTAGGCTGTGAAAACCAAATGCAAAATCGTGTACTGAATTCGAGAAGTGATGGGGAGCCAGTGCGGTTCCTCGATCGTATAGGATTACTATGCTAGACCTTGCTGACGAGCACCTCTGGGAGATTCTCAGAAGGAAAATACTACTCGTTGACTTTCACTTTCACACTCACTCAACTTTTTAATACCAATACTTTCTGCGACTCGCAGTACTTTACTGTGACTAACTCTAACTTGCCATGCCTCATAGTACCCTGCCGGAACCAATGTGCGTTCACAAATTAAATTAATTTGAGATTTTAAATAAGAGAAGAAGAGCAGTCCCGTATGCCAGCTAGCCATAGGCATAAAGTGTTGGCGACTTTATTTTCTTAGCCTCAGCATATGAGGGCGGATTGCCAGTTTCCTACCTAAATCTTTCCCACCTTTGAGGAGCTTTGCAAAAAAGCTGATATAGACCTATTTAGAAACATCTTAACAAATACTAGCCACACCCTCCACGACCTTCTCCCCCCTGTCAATTGCACTGGTCATGACCTGCGTTCACGCTCACATAACCGTACGTGTTCTCCCTAGATTTGATTCCCTTACCAGGCGTGGCTTCTTAGCTAGGATGTTGTACAGTTAGACATATGTTTTCTAGTTGACGTAATTTTCTTCTAATTGTCGTTTTCTGTGTACATAAATTATTTATGACTTTGTATGTAAAACGCTGAGCGTTTGCTTGCGTTCAATAAAGAACATACTTACTTACTTACCGTACACAGTGCACAGTCAAAGTATTCATTATAGTAGAGTTTGCTATGAGGTGCAGGTGAAGCAGAAAGTTTCTGCCATTGCGGGGATTTGAACCCCAGACTCCTCGGTTGGCATTCCAAATGCTAACCACTAGACTACGGCGCGGCCCAAATTTGCAGTAAAAATCTGAGAATGTACTAAACCGCATTTCTAAGAATTGGCTCGGACACACACTGCATGCTTGTATCGCTTAACGGACAACAAAATGACCAGAATCGGAAGCACAGTCAGAAATAATCTGTCAGTAATATCATCAATCAATCAATCAATCAATCAATCAGCCGTTTATTGAATCAACAACAGCACAATTAATTAACAATCAGTCATTTAAAAAAAGTTAATCTGCTGATGCCGTCAACAGCCCTAAAGGATAAAATAATCCGCTATTGCAGGGCTGCCCCTTTTCCATATTACATTTCCTGATGGCAAGGGGCTATAGAAGCGACACCTGGCGATGTATGTATAGTTTGGTATGTAAATTGTGTGGATTATCGAATCTACCTCAAAAGCCGCCGCGTAGGAACCCTGGGCAAGTCCTTCACTCGCAATTGCTCATGCGCTGCGGCGTGAAACTCCGATTCAGCGTCCGCGCAGTAGTCGGGAGCGCCTCTGAATAGGAATCTTGTAGGGGCGCTATAACAAGTGTTCAAATACAATACAATACAATTATCCATTTAGTATTTCATTCAAGTATTTATATAGCACCTCAATGACACCTCTTCAAGGAAACTACTCGGAGTTGCTCCCGACTCCGGCACGGTCAAAAAGAACAGTTTACAAGCGCTTATAGAATGTGTCAGATTGTCATCTAAGGAATAGGCGCAGCTCAAGAGGGAGGCCATTCCATACCCCCGGGCCTACCACAGCAAGAGCGCGACTTTGCATGATAGGGGTACGGGCAAACGGGACTGAGTGCACCCCCTTCCCCGCTGAGCGTTGATTGATTGATTGATTGATTGGTTGGTTGGTTGGTTGGTTGGTTGGTTGGTTGATTGATTGATTGATTGATTGATTGATTGATTGATTGATTGATTGATTGATTGATTGATTGATTGATCGATACTCGATGCATTGATTGATACACGCCGATTCATTAGCGTAGGTTTTAGGGAAAGGTAGGCCTCACTGTGAGTTAGGGTAGGTAAAGATATCAATATAGGTGTCAAGTGTCAACCGTGCCATAACTGCCTTTCTCAAATAGGCCTACCAATAAGTTTCATCGATCAAGTAGGCCCTACATCTGCAAACTAGAGGAAGGGTTATGCGACTTATGCCCAGCAACAGACGACGGTATCTGAATTTAGCACAGGCTGCTATTAGCGCCGTGTATTACAGGCTGTCTGTTCTGTTAGTAGTTAACTAGTTAAGATTGTTTCAATTGGTGGCGCGTTGGATAACATCTGGCGAAGAGTGCGAGAGGTACCGAGTTCGAGCCCCGTTAGGGCGGATTTGCTTTGTAGGCTGCTATTAGCGCCGTGTATTACAGGCTGTCTGTTCTGTTAGTAGTTAACTAGTTAAGATTGTTTCAATTGCATAACATGTAAATGTACAGCGCAGTGCGTTTGTCAGGCGCTAAATTAAAGAAAAAATATTATTATTATTATTATTATTATTATTAATGGAGCAGGCTTGAGTGCAGTACTTAATTAAGCCCTATAATAGTTATAGCCTGCTAAACATAGTTATAAAATTATATTCGCAAACCAGACTGCAAAGGTAGCACCCCGTAACCAATGGAATCCCTCCTCGTCGGATTAATAATAATAATAATAATAATAATTCTTTTAATGTTTCAAACTGACAAGTACGCAGGATGATTACAATTCATAGTATGAATCACAAGTTATTACAGAAGTCGAATTTAACTGTTTGGCAGCCACGCAAGGCGCCCATCACGTCCTGCTGCTCATTTTTCAACGCCACCTAGCGAATGAAAAGGCTGAGTCGACCTAGGGAGGGTACCGGGAAGCGATCCCAGGTCCGTCAATGCCTCTACGCGCCAGAGCGTTACCATTAACTCTAAGCCCGTCTCCCCTTTATTATTACGATTACGTCGGCACAACATTAACACGTAATCTGCCTTATCCACCGGTCAAATTGTTTGACTGAGCTGGAAATAAGCTGCTTGTTTGTGAATAAGCTGGTTCCCGCCACAGTTTTTCTGGCACCGTAGCTATCTCAACTATTACTTTAAAGATTTCACTCTTTAGAATTTCACACTTGACTACATCGAGTAACACGTACAAGTTATCTTCGGAACAAGTAATTGATTTGATTTGATTACTAGAGAATCCAGTTTTCTGATCGGCGCACAACGAATAAGTTTAACGGCAGGGCCTAATTAATATACGAACGGCGTTCCATATGTCTCATATCCGTTCGCAAAGGTATATTGTACACCTGCGTTGAGACCAGGTGTAAACAAGCGATCGGGAATAATTTTGTTGTTTAGCTAAGTATCCAAAATGTGGACTATTTAAAATATAAAGCATCGTGCCGAGTAATTTAATAATAATATAACGATTTGGAAAATATCCGAGGAGATATTTGGGGTTCAGAGCGACCCGTGACTGCAGAGTATAGGACTTTTTTCGGGATAGCATGAAAGGTATTTGTGGTGAACGACTATAATAGGGTATCGACAATGTTACACTTTTAAAAGTTAAGGGTGTTTGCCCCATTCACCCCTGTCGTATATGCTTTCGTCAACTGCAAGGTCTTAGCAGTAGTTTCAGTTTAAAGATCATTAGCGTCGCCCTCCTCCTTCATCCAGGCCTGGGACGGGCACTGCCACAGTACGAGCTGTGGCGAGGTCTTGTCCATTATTATAACTTATAAAGCGCCTTTTGGTAATTCAAATCGTTACCGTTTGACAGTATTAAATGTAATGTTACGTAGTTGGCAAGTTTATGTAGTGCCATGACAAATGAGTCGGTGTTTCAGTAGCTGGACACAGCTTCCTCCACTTTCGCTTCACTTTAGTTTCCGGTGCAACTGTGATCTGCTAGTGACCCTCTTTCCAATTGAGGATATACTCTGCAGAGACCCTTTTTATAGAACAACCTGTTTTTTTACTGGAGTGTTGCTTACTGCCTGTCTTGAGTAATTTAACAGTAGCGCTATATAAATTCCACAGCACACATTACATTACAATTCACCATTTGGCGTTGAACAGCTCTACCATCTAAGGCAGGGGTCTCCAAAGTACGGCCCGCGGGCCACATCCTGCCCGCTAAGGCCTTTAATCTGGCCCATGGAACTCTCCTTGAAGAAACAAACTAAATTGGAAAAATTGAAAATTTTAACGCCGCTGTACTCTGACATGCATATTGCCAAAATCCATGTCGCTGTTTGTAAGGCACTGTGCCTGATATGCAATGATTCCATTGCAGTGCTTAAAGAGTACAATATTCGGAGACATTATGAATCCAAGCATTCATCGCATTAGGCCTACTCACAATTCACTGGACAGCTGCGCACAGAGAAAATTTGTTTCTTTGGAGTTTTGGCCCGTGGAGCTTTAGAAAGTTAGCAATGTGGCCCCCCACTGAAAAACTTTGGAGACCTCTGATCTAAGGCATATATTTGTCAAACGAGAAGCTTATTTTGGGGCTGCTGTTCATGTTGTATAAAAAGGAACACATTTATATATATAAATATATAGGCTATAGCTTATTCTTCCCCACTGTTTTACTCGTACACCAGTTTAAAGCACATCTAAAACCTTGAGTGAGTGCTACTGCTGCTACTACTACTATTATTATTACTACTAATACTACTACTGCTGCAGCTGCTCATTTTATCCATTTCTTACACTTCTATCCAGAGGTTTGCTCAATCAGTACCAGTAATTTGGTATCTTTTCCTAATTCTTTATGCTTTTGCCAAAAAGGTTTTCCAACTCACTATTTCAATATGGTGTTCCTTCAATACTCAGAATTTGTTTTTTAATTTTATTTGTAGCTTGACACAGAAAATGTTGAGACTTAATCATCTGTTTTTGCTGCTGATCTGTTTTGTTGACACAACACATGCTTATGCATCCGGATTATATGGTAAGAATATATAAAATACAATACAATACATTTAGAAAAATATCAGTGTTGGGTATGAGTTAACTCAGATGAGTTGAAACTCACGAATAAATCACTTGCTGTGATTTATGAGTTTGAGTTAACTCACATTAAAGAGTGTGAGTTATGAGTTTGATTTAATTCATAGTTTCTGTGAGTTTGAGTTATAACTGTCAATAATTTTAAAATCAACTCACTATTCGGCACTCGGCACATATTATGCTGAAACAAGCCATTTTTTTATATCGTAACAGGCAGTCAGACACCAACTTTGAAAAACTTCTTCCGATTAAGGCTAATACCAGTCATGTTTGAGATGCGAAACATGTGGACTGTGGTGTTTACTTTGACTCAATAATAATAACCTGATAATTATATCCATTATCCCATTAATAATAATGAACACTTTATTACGCCACAGGGGCAGAACAATAACTAAACAATGCAAAAATGAGAAAAGAAAAGCAACATCTAGCATTAATTATAGTCCAGAAAGCATCAATTATAGACCACAAAAGCTCAGCTCAGTGTACACAAGTCATCAAACTTATTATACAATTGTGTAATGGCATCATGTTTCTTCATGAATACCGAGGCAAGGCAATCATCATTTTGGAAATTGTCTAATAGGAATGTCCAAAACAGATTATAAAGGGCAACAATAATGACAGTAATACTAGTAATAATAAACTGATGATACCATTCCCTGGTAACTGCGTATTTGTACAACGTTCGATTAGAACGTGCTAGTATGAGACGTGTGAGTTGATGATTTAACTCATTTAACAACTGAGTTTGAGTTAACTCATTTCACTTAGGATGAGTTGAGTTTGAGTTTCAACTCAGTTTGAGGTGCATGAGTTGAGTTTTGATTTAATTCATTTCTTTTCTGAGTTTACCCAACACTGTAGAATATAATACGATGCAATACAACTTCATTGATATACCCTCCTTCTAAAGTTCAGAAGTGCACACGACCATACAACAGAAAATTGATGCTCTGAGCAGTTGTGAGTGAAGGACTTGCTCAAAGTCCTTACACAGTGACAGGCCGAGTCTTTTGCCATTTGGCTGCCATGACCTGGGTCAATTGTGGCTTTTGTCTGCAGTCCACATGTCCCTGCAAACGATTCCAGCACAAGTCCTAGAAATAATTACTTCCTAGATTAATTACTAACTAGATTAATTAATTCCTAGATTAATTCTTCCTATTATTATTTACATCCTCCATTAATTACTTACTGACTAATCACTGATTTGCTTATCGATTGGCTGAGTGACTCATTGATTTGTTGATTGACTGATCGATTTGTTGATTGGCTTTCAGACTGTCCGCCACCATGGATTGGCTACCTGGACAACTGCTATCGGTTCGTACCTATGGGACAGACGATCTCAGAAGCAAAGGCCTCCTGCGCGGTACGACTGCACACTTTACGTTACATTACTTGGTCCGAGAATTGCATTTTCATCAGACCTTGCATTACATTTCATCAGTATTACAAAGCATTGGAGAGGTTTTAGGGTAATGGTAAGACTTTGGCACAAAGAGCAGAAGATAAGCATGGACTCGGGATCGATTCAAAATACCCTCCCAAGGGTCGACTGAGCCTTTCATTCGCCAGATGGCGGTAAACTGAGTAGTAGGACGTGATTGGCACCTTGCTTGACTGCCATACAGTTAACTTCGACTCCTGTAATGACTAGTAATCATCCGTTCATACTATGACTTGTAATAATACTGCGTTCATGTCAGTTTTAATTTATGAATGAAGATTGTTTATTATTATTATTATTATTTATTGATATTATTATTATTAAGATAATAGTTATTATTAGTATTATCCTAATCGGGAACTCCCAGATATCTAAGCGCTACTCTTAAGTTAGGCACAGGGATATTATTATTATTGTTATTATTATTATTATTATTATTATCTTAAGCAGCTGTTTTTGTTGTGAGAATCGAACCGTGGATGTTTTAAGAGAAATTTTACAGGAGTTAGTCTTCCCTTACAGCTTTTTCATTTAAGATTTGTTGATTAAATTTTTCCCACAGTGTTTTGCCACTAGCACCATTGGCATTGACAGGAACTTCTTTTATAAAAGAACAATAATACCCGTAATTTATTGTCCGATTATTTGTGTTTACTTTACTTGGTTATTTTTTTACGTTATTTATTGTTGGATCATTTGTTTTTGTTTTGTTTATTTGCATACTTCATTGTTGGATTTGTTTAATTGGTTTATTTGTTTACTTTATTTATTCTTGGATTATTTGTTTTGTTTGCTTGGGTTGTTTTTTAATTTTTTATTTGTTTACTTTATTTGTTTTTGTTTATTCATTTACATGGTTGTTTGTTTACGTTGTTTAATTGTTTACATTTTTTATTTTATATATTTGTTTTATTTCTTTAGGGGGATGGCGCACATCTTGTTACGATTCACAATGGAGAAGAGAATGATTTCGTCATACATTGGCTAATGGAAAATAACGCCGATGGGTGAGATTTATAAATAAATATGATCTATGAAGTAATATGTCACTTGCTTCCTCCTCTGCCTTCACTCTGGTCCTTGCCTTTATTCTTAATCGAATGGACTACGGCTCCTCGATCTACTGTGGGGTTCCACAGGTCCGTTTGCATTCTTTGGGGTGGTGGTACATAATTATATTCGTTTAATGAAAAACAGAGAAGAGAAGAGCAGGCTGGCACTCCGCAGCCTGGTACAATTTCAGGAAAGCTAAAACAAGAAAAAAAGTTGGTTTGGCTCAAAATTTGGGTCTATGCAGAAGTAAGTGGTTTACAGACGGTATGAATCAATGCATGAATACAACAATTTCTACAGCGCCGTAACACAGCACATGCCGTTACAAGGGTGCTTTAACAAGCTCAACACTAAGTCAGAGATACGCTTTTCCAAAGTGATACATCTTAAGCCTGGACTTGAATGAATCAATAGTAAGTGCACAGTGCATATTGAAGATAGTCATTATTGTAGTTTTGGTCAAGTGCATAGCCATAAAAAAATTTTGGAGGGGCTTTTAAGATTTCGAGGGTTTCCATTGAAAATCGTCGCAAAAGTCCAGTTTTTTTATATTTTGCATGTAAAAGCATATGAAAAATTTTCGGAAACTTATTGGGGGGTTTGAACCCGTAAACCACCCCCCTAAATACGCCCATGGTTTCAATGGTGGGTTGTTTCTGAGACTTTG
>JACEVL010001385.1:0-15000 GCA_020284085.1 Aporrectodea caliginosa
AGCAATCTCTCCATGCCCATCGTATTTTGATCTCACATGGGCTTTCGGGGTCAGGCTTCATGATGTGGTCAGGGCTACCACTATCAACCGTATGCTATACAGCCTATACTGTTCCCAAGTAGTAGGCCTATGGTGGGGCTTCGCCAGTAAGCAGGAACTTGACTCTTTGAGCGCGTTGGTCCGCAAGTTGGTACGCCTTGGTTTCCTACCCAAATCTTTCCCCACCTTTGAGGAGCTTTGCAAAAAGCTGACATAGACCTCTTTAGAGACATTTTAACAAATACCAGCCACACCCTCCACGACCTTCTCCCCCTGTCAATTGTACTGGTCATGACCTGCGCCCACGCTCACATAACCGTGTTCTCCCTAGATTTGATTCCCTTACCAGGCGCGGCTTCTTAGCTAGAATGTTGTACAGTTAGACATCTGTTTTCTAGTTGACTTAATTATCTTCTAATTATCGTTTTCTTTATACATAAATTATTTCTGACTTTGTATGTAAAGCGCTGAGCGGTTGCTTGCGTTTAATAAAGAACATTCTTACTTACATAGAATGATTTTGGACTAGCTGTTGGTGCCAAGTTAAATGATGCAGACAAATTTCGATTTATGACTGAATTCTATAGGCCTACTCCACCAGAATCGTATGCATGGCCTAGCTAGCACTTCGCATTACGCGCACTCTCTGGTAAAATCCGCCACTGAAGTTATAAAGGCTATCCGACTATATCAATTATTTAAGTCAAAATTGTTGTGGTCATACTAGCCTATAGTTGAATAACTTGAATTTTGAAAAACACTGCTTATCAGTATTTTGAGATTCATCAGCTGTCGGCCTATAATTGATTATTGGTTTTCTGGCAGGCATAAAATCTTTTACTGGATGTTAATGTATGAATTGAAATTTGAGTTATTATCAAAATAAATTATTCTTTAACTTACTGCTGGATGTAAGTTATCATAACAAATAATTGATACCAAATTACAAATATTTGATATTATATTCCATTATGTTGATGATGAGTTAGAAGATAAATCACCATCAGAAATCTCTAGCTCAATAGTCTAAAGGAAAGTAAGATTAGTGAAAGTCAGGAACACAGATGAGAGACAGACGCTCCTTCAAAGTCTTGCATTTTCAATTTCATCAAAAGCATGATGCAGCAATTCAATCTGACACTATAATTATTGCTAGTAGTAGCCTAGTAGAAGCTAGTGGAGTTGATGATCATGGTAGGCCTACAGAGCGAGTTGTTGATGTAGGCCTACTCCATGTAGACAATGCAACGCATCATCTCAATCTCTTGAAATTGGACATCATAATGCGATAGCTGTCATTTAAAAATCATTTCTCACATTCACAAAATCACATTTTCATATTTTTTCTAAATTTCTTTATAATTAGAGTCCGAGATTAACCTTTTAAACCCGAAGTTCATTTTCACATTTACTTTTACTATTTTATTATTATTACTACTAGGCTTACTACTGATGCTGCTGCTGCTGTTGCTACTACTACTACTACTATTTTATTATTATTATTATTATTATTATTATTATTATTATTATTATTATTATTATTATTATTTTTTTTTTTTTTTTGCCCCGAGGTATACAGGATCCCTCAGGGACTTAGAGATTACTATAGCTGATGTGATTTGTCTGGAGATGACCCTACTCGTCGGTGTCCTGGTTGGCGAAAGTGCCTCGGAACGCGATTGCGTTATTATTATTATTATTATTATTATTATTATTATTATTATTATTATTATTATTATATTATTATTACACTTTTTATTATTCATTAAAATAATGTAGGTTAATAGCCATTTGTAGGCTAACATCAAACTTAATTGGGCTTCATGATAAAAATAAAAAAAAACAAGGGGCCCTGATGGACCCTGGGAAGTGTCTGCCCAGGGGCCCGCCTTGGCTCTCGACGCCCATGGTTACCATCGATGTAGACTGTTTGTCACTACAATAAACGATACCCTCTGCTGAGCTTCTTCTATCATGCCGGCCTTATCGTGGACAGCGCCGCCACCGAAGCGCGCTTAGCTACGTTACACAAGTAGAAACATTCACGTCCTGTCATACGTTACAAGTGGTGGACATGCAGCGTCCAAACCCTCCCATCTACTACTATGTATGTATGTATGTATGTATGTATGTATGTATGTATGTATGTATGTATGTATGTATGTATGTATGTATGTATGTATGTATGTATGTATATATGTAAGTTTGTATGTATGTATGTATGTATGTATGTAAGTTTGTATGTATGTATGTATGTATAAATTATGTGTGTATTCATGTATATGTTTCATGTATATGTATGTTTATTTGTTTGCTTGTTTGTAAGTATGTATCAAGCCACGCATGAATATATAAAAAATCTCAAAAAGTGCATTTTAGAAACGTTTGAAAATGTTTTCTAGACAGAGTGAAATGAAACAGGTCCAAGACATGAGAAGGCACGCTGGGTTGAAGGATATGTGCGGGAGAGCGACACCTGCATATATCCACAAACAGCAGAGCGCAACGATCGCCTACACGGTTAATCTGATACTGTTCTCTTCCTGACCGGGAGCCAGTGCAGCCTGTCCGGCGTCCCTAATGTAATCCGATATATTTAACTCCGAAGTGGCGTTGTATAAACCGCAGGCTACGGTAATGATCACGATGAGAAAACTCCGGCAGATTGGCCAGTAGTATCATGGGTGGAGGCACAGTTGAGGACGGATTGAAGCTGGCGTACTTCTGAAGTTCGGTAGGCCGTCCAGGATGGAATTGCAATAGTCGAAGCACGTCAGAGTAAAGCGAATTCGAGTTTCTCTGCGGATCAAAAATGACAGACTGCGTCAAATACCCGTACCTTGGCGTTATTGATAATAACAGGACCTGCAGAGAGAGAGAGAGAGCTAACTTGGTCAGTCATGGGTAATTCTTCGTAGAGCAGCCGACCCAGGTCGTAGACGACGAGCTGTTGAAGTCAGTCGGGATATCGCGATTTAAGCGATTCTTTGCCAGTCTTTGAACGCTCTTTGAAAGTTTTGGTTAAACATTGTTGAACTCTGCCATTGAACTCTAATCTTATATAGTATCTTATACATAGGGGTTATGCTTCTTTTGGTTGTGATTTCACAACTATATAATGGTCTAACCCTCTCCCACAACCCTTCTTCCTAGATTAATTGCCTGATAGCTGAACTGTGACCCATTTGAAGGAAGGCCAACATAGACAAAATACTTCACTTAATATCGACGTGAACTGAACTATTAAGAAACCAGCGACCTAGTATAATTCTTCTGGGCCAGAAACCACTGCTGAGCTGTGGCCCGATTGCGTAGCGAACAAACCTACATAAGACGCTGAAATGAACTCTCTTCAACGATATCATGAATTGACCTAATTGTTTTCTAGATCTTCGTTTTTCATAGGATCTCCTGACTTGAACTTGACATTATCATTTACTGGCCCAGACTTACCTCACTATTTGACTTCATTGTTATCTTTTACCTGAGGCCTACTTCGAATGCCTTATAAGTTCAATTTGAAACTTTATAGGATAAGGGGGTCTATGTGAGCGTTTGCTGTGCACATTATACAGTTGACTGAATACTTCATTAAATTATTATTTAATTCAATAATTTATGCATTCATTTCTTCATTCGTTTCTTGTGATCCAGGTAATTGAACCTATAAAGGAATTACTCTTTTAGGCATATTAGATGCCAACCGCCTTAGAAATTTAATTCCTGCAGCGTTACTCAACTCAATAATACTTCAAAATCGAACTTCAGTGAAAACTTTATCACTTAAAGCTGTAACTGCTAAACCTCAAGAAAATTAAATACTGCTGAGACGTATGTTATATGCATGTAATTATGTTGGTATTTTGGTTCTAGAAACCCTTCGAAGGATGTTGCATTGCGTTTCTAACACATCTAAAGAAGCGCTACATAAATTGGCTGAGCTGAAAATAAATCTTTCTTCAGCTCCGTCGATGCATGAATATTTAGAGAATACGAAAAACATCACAGTAATCATCACAACTCATCATCTTCCTCCACTTCCTCTCCTCCTCCTCCTCCTCCTCCTCCTCCTCCTCCTCCTTCTCCTCCTCCTCCTCCTCCTCCAGAAAGTAATAGAAGGTAGGCCTACTAGAACCGCTTGTCGACCTACCTACCTGCTGCAGTAACCAGGGACGAAAACTCATCCATTCTAGATTGAAGGGACCAGGGGCGTAGCCAGAAAATAATTTCTGAGGGTTTTTAGCTTTCAGGGGTTTCCAAAGGAAATGGTCGCAAAAGTTAAGTTTTTTGTATTTCGCACATAAAAGCATGTAAAAAATTTCGGCAATTTATTTCGAAGGTTTTGAACACGTAACCCACTACGCAAATTATGCATTGATAAATTAAGGTCTTGTTGGATGTTTGAAGATTAGACAATGTTTAGATAAAATTAAAACTATAGGCATGTTATACATATCGGACTATTAGTGCAATCATTGAGGGAAGATAATGATTAATAACAAATCCGTGCAACTAGGTTCACATGTTGAGAGAAAGTAAGCTCAGAGTCAAGAGTAACTCCCAGATCATGAACTGTGAGATAGAAGGTTCTATATTCTTGGCTCGTCTCGATGCCGTATACATAGCCAGTATGTTATGCATGAACATAAAGTTTGGTCGGCTAACCCAAAGCAACTCACTTCATTCTCAATAAAGATTATGTTCACTTAAAGCTACTCAGCGCTCGTTCAACACTTATCCTATGTCCATGTCCAATCTTCCAAAGCTGATATGGAGTTCTGAAATTTATCAACCTGGTTCTAAGTTAAATGAAGTGGTTTAACCGAATAACGAGCCTGTTAAAGAGTTCAAATAGAAAAAGAGCATCGAAATTACATCTGCAAAGCTATCGGTTCTAAACGTCGTTTCCTCGGATGGTATTCTGTAGGTTTAAATGAAACGCTTTCAATTATTGCTTTCTTTGAAACAAGACCAGTATTGATGCACTGAAAAGCATGATTTGATCGATCAATTAATTATCAACGTTAGACGACAGCGAGGGGAGCATAGATCATTTCTTCTGTCATCATCTGAAATGGTCGTCGACTGCGTTGAATGATGTCGATCAGTAGGTCCCCATAAATCGGTGCATCGCTCTCCGTACACTTCAAATTTAAAACAAGAAACAGCGATACATTAGCCATGCAGACCGATCGGTTACCTTCAGCTTATCACCCGTCGCAGACTAATTCCCTATCTGTCCTCTTTCAAAGACCGGTGTTGTTTCTTTCCGCTGACAAAATCTCCTCCCCTTACACAACGTCCTGCAATTCCAATTGTCCATTAAAATAAAAACTTTACATAATTTATTTGGATTAATCTTTTAAACTGAAAGACGTCATGCGTTTAATATATGTAATTTAGAGAGCGAGTTTACCAAAGAATTTCTAGCTTGGTAAGTTACTGCACTATTATTGTTAATTCCGCCCAACGGGGGCTCGAACTCGGTACCTCTGCTGTTAAGAAAAGAAATAATCTAGACTTAAATGATACTTGAATGATGATCCTACTGGCATTTGGTTGATGCTGGGCGAACCAGAGGACGAGCAGTCATTGAGTGGATCATTGATGACGAGATCAGCATTCGATGCTCGTTGTACTACGTCGACATTCTGCATTTCTTGATCAACGGTCCTTCAGATAAAGTAATGACTACTTCAGTTATCACACGCAATTCAAGGTTGAATGTGTTTCAAAGCGTTGCGTCATACAGGTAGATCTCAAACACGTTACATGATGAAAGGTCAGTTTCTGCGGCAATTGGCAAAGTTTATCGACTAGAAGGCACCTCTGATTTGCCAACTTGATTCACACAATGTATGATTGTATGTATTAGAGCACTTACTATAGCGCATTTTAAAGTATCTCACAAAAGCGGTTTCTCTGCGCCGGTATCACGAAATAGAGTATCCGTCCTAAGACTATCCGGGGGATGTACGAATTTATCCCCCGGATGGAATAAACCGGTTTAGAGTATTCCGGGGGATAAACCATTCTATTCCCCATCGTCATACGCATCACGATAGCCTCGACGAAAATCCAATCAAAATCACTAAAAACGAAGTAGGCCTAAATTAATTTCAGGTCGACGTACAAACTAAAGATACGCAACTTAAAATATTTTATGTGTACAATAAATCCAAACAGTACGACTGAATACACTTACAAATCGCCAAAATGCTAACTAAACCGAATACTCCATTTCGCTAAGGGAGATACTCATGTATGGGGGATACTCTATTTCCTGACACCGGCCTTTATGATGTTAGATGCCATTCCGACTGGATTATTACATCATGTAGCAAAACAATGCGCAGACAGTTAGAAATAGTCCCCACTGGCGGCCCACGCTCACACGTGGAGCCAACCAACGGATTCCATTACAACACCAACGCAAATGCAATGCATGTTGCGAAGAGCTATAATAGGTCTATAGGCAAAAATGTATTACTGTAAAACAACTGTTTTAAGAGATTTTAGTGTGAAATAAGAGGAATCTATTTGAAACCCTCTTTGACGAGGAACATTCTAGTTTTCGAAAATATTCATGAAAACATTCTAAGCAAATTAATCACAATAACTCTTTAAAGCAAATCGATTATCATCCTCTTTCATGGGAATCGTTTTACGAAGTACTGACCAAAAACAATTTTGCTGGAAACTATTTAACAATGTACAGTACCGGTACTGAGAGGGATAAGTCTACTTGAAGAGTTCACCAGTTAACTTGAAAGAATTTACCTAGCATCCAAGCTGTTGGCTGAAAAAGAAACAAATAACAAAGTTGAACAAAATTAATAAACACAATCATAAATTATCTGAAAATATTTGAGTCATTTTCCGGTAACATGGTAAATTCAGAATTCAGCTGTCCCCGGTCATTTCTCGAAAAACTATACCTAGTCTGGTTATGCTATGTGTTGACATTAAAATGTATTTGATCAATCAACAATTTCAGATATTTGAAAATAATTTAAAGCAATAACGTAATTTATTAAAATTTATTTTCAATTTACAATGTTCCACTCCGATACTGTCCCTAGGCTCCAGTACTTATTGCTTTATATATACTGTATATAGTCTACTATTTCGAAATGATTTGTATTGAGCCAAAAAAATCACGTGCTTCTTATATTTTATATAGTTGTGTATGTTTTAAAATACAACTTAGTGAAACGGATCTTCAGTATAATTAACAGAAATTTTTTTAAACTTGTCCCCAGGATTTGTGTATACTCCGTTACCATGTAAAAATAATCTTGTATCTCAGAACCATTTAATTATGTGGCCGCGCAACTGGACTCATCTCTTCTGTGAAGATCTATGTAAGTTATTAATAGCTTCGCAAACGATTTCCATGGTCCGACAAATTTCTTACAAATTTTCATTTATTTCGTACCAGTGGTGTTCTTTTATTATGAAGCCACTACGTTACTTCATTTTTGCCATGATTATAAATGAATCTAATTCCAATAATATTTGTAATATAACGCTTATAAGCAAAATAATGATTTTACCAACGATCGATGTGGACGCGTGAGCGACAATATGGTATTTACCGTGCTGCAACCCAAATTGTCTACTCCGTTACCTGTCCACTCCGTTAACATTTATTTGGTAACGCATGGGACAGCTATGTAACGGAGTGGAAAAATTGTGCTCGACACTCGAAAGATAGTAACGGAGTGGAATTATTATAGGCTAAATGGTGTGGTATTTTGATGCTGTGAGCAGATTTTAAAGACAATACCATAAATATTTTAATGTTTTCTGTCTATTCGATCACTGGGAATGATTGGCTCAAGTGATTTCTTTTCAGTTGTTTGGGCAAAAATATTTATAGAACTTAACATTAAATGCTTCTATTTCCATAACGGAGTGGACCTTTTTCTAAATAAATGAAACTGTGATGGAATCAAATAATTATATGTATTCTAATTTCTTTTATTTCTATTTTATAAATATTAATACAAGAAACATATTGGAATGTCAAAATACACAACAGAAGCTGTACAATGTATAAAACAGATCTCATATGTATAAAGTAACGGAGTGGATAAATATTTTAGTAAGGCTATTTTTTTCTACCAAAAACTTTTTACATTTACATATTAGTTCAAAACCAAATATATATTTGTGAAAAAGAAACATTCAAGATTTGTTCCAAAGGAAAAAAATTATTTTGGAAAACATTTTTTTTTGCTTGCTGAATTTGTGAATTTACCATGTTACCTGAAAATGACTCATTTATTTCCACACAGCAAAACATATTAATCGCTTATACAATAGAGGCCTACAATACAAAGGTGACGTTTGACGCGTGTCTTTGCGGCTAAGACGAGCATCAACCGTAAACTCTTTCGTATAATTTTATTCCACGCTCGTCACGACGGTATGGAAAAGAGCAAACGCCGCAGCTTCCAGCCACACCAATCTTCCTCTGGTTTTCCTCATTCTGACCATACGCTTTTACTGACGCTAGTCTGTATCCATCTTATCAGTCAATCATTTGACCATCGCTTTCAGCCAATTTCTCCGGCGAAGTACAACTTATCGCCTACTTCAAATGCAGCACATAGTATAATCTATGGTGTCTATCAAGCAATCAGTTTAGCGTTTTCGCGCACCTAAACACTGGGGCAAGATAAAAAAAAATCTATATTAATAATAGGCTTAAACTGTTTGGCACTCAATTGAAATAACAGCAGGTGGTGTAGCATTTACATAATATGATCTAACTTCGCACAACGTTACGGTGAAACATTCTTGATGCTCTAGATGTTGCAACTTTTTCCTTGCAAGTGCTCCTTCTGCTCAGTCGCTCCAGTCATCGTGTTCTCAATTTCACTCACCTACCTCGCAGTAGTCTGTCTCTGTGTCTTAGAAGAGTGATCTTCTGGATATCGATCTGATAATTGCGGCTTGGTGTTGGTGCGCCATCGAATGGTGCTTCTTTAGACGAATGGAAGGACAGGTAGACCGAGACAGACAGACAGACAGATAGACATAGAGAGAGAGAGAGAGAGAGAGAGAGAGAGAGAGAGAGAGAGAGAGAGAGAGAGAGAGAGAGAGAGAGAGAGAGAGAGAGAGAGAGAGAGAGAGAGAGAGAGAGAGAGAGAGAGAGAGAGAGAGAGAGAGAGAGAGAGAGAGAGAGAGAGAGAGAGAGAGAGAGAGAGAGAGAGAGAGAGAGAGGAAGGGAAAAAGGAAGACGCGGAAACGGGGAGCAACAAAGAAGTTCACCAATAAAGATATTTTTCCGAAATAGCTTAAATGCACGGAGGAGATAAATATGATCCAATTACATATTATTCTGGTTGGTTTAGGCCTACTATCACAACCGCGCGCCCACAACCGCGCGGCTAATTACCGCGTGCTATTCATTGTGTCGCCCATCAAAATCGCGCTTCTAGTGAAGTTCTTTATCGTAAAACATTTTCGTAGGTAAAGACAATTCTTATGAAATTATAGTTCAAAACTATTATGTTAGAAATCGCACATAACTTAAATCTTCAATTCTAGTTGTTCCTTCGTAATTGTAGAAATGTTAAAGCTTTGTCACTTTTCCCAGTAGAACATTTTATAAAACCTGTCCACCTACAAGTCTATTTTTAATTTAGAACATTAAAAACTTTGTCATTGTTCGTAGTGGAACATTTATTGAAAGTTTATAAGTCTAGTTTTCATTCGAAATGTTTAAATAAAAGAATTAACCTGGAAAAATTCTATTCCATATTGTTATTTCAGTCGCTTCCATTATTTAAAATTTTACTGTTATTCAACACTTGAAGCGCGGTTTTGATCGGCGACATAATGAATAGCCGTAATTAGCCGCGCGGTTGTGATAGGATACCATTCTGAACAATAACAAATGTAGTTTCTAGCGAGAATTCTAGTAAGAAGTAAAAATTCTTACCTGAAATTCTCTTCTTCTTGAGACGATATATAAAGATAACGATTGCGCCGATTAGAAAGAAGCCTCCAAATCCAGCAACAGCTATTATAATAATATTCACTGTGTGTGACGATCCATCTATAATGACATTTTATTCTGTTATTATATTACTTAATAATAGACCTAATAATAACTATAATAACCACAATTTCTATGGCGCCGTAAAACACCCACACCGTTACAAGGGCACCTACACAAAACCACGACGTCCCAATAGTGAAGATAGGTTACCTTAATATGCCTCATACCTTGCCTCTAATGCTCTTTCAGATAATAAAAGAGAGAACTAGTATATCATTTCGAGCACTAACGTTGAAATATTAGCAATAGTTAATTAAATGCCAAATTCTAATCTAAAACAATTAAATATATATTTAAGATGAGAATCAAAATCTCTGTTCAATTTTATCTTGCATTTCAGCCCATGTTCAAAACCATTTAATGCATTTATAGCGATATATACATTTTTTAATGAATGAATTCATGATGCAATACATTAACACCTGCGATTTACCGTATGCAAGATGCACGATAAGGAAGTTAGTCTATAGGCCCACTTGGCTTAAATACAGAAAATGGGCTAGATACTAGGGCGGTTTCGTCGGATTAAATCTGAGCTGATGTGAGATTATCTAGTCCTGCACTTCTCTGCAACGATAGCATGTCTTTCTGAAAAGCACGCGAGTGCGCCAGATAGCATCTGATGAATAGATTGGCATGCTGTTTGCATGGACTGGTCAAAATGTGGTTTTTGTGAACAGTAAGGCAGATCTTGATATGAATTCTTTGCTGAATTGGTAGCCAGTGTAATGAATGTAGTATGGGCGTAATAATTCTGTTGCCATGTAGGTTTTTTGTTAAAAATCGACTTTATTAAAGGTATTGTGTCCATTTTTGCTCAAACTGGATTTTGGTCTTTGGTCCCGTGTAACTTTTTCTTGTCAGTCTCTCAATAAGTCGTTTTGTCTCATTACGAGGATGAGGCTTTTGTCTTTTACCAGCTTTCATCGCCCCTTTTGATGGAAGTGTCTTTCTCTTCGAGAGGTGCCCACTGGTTTTGTTGCTTTGCCCCTTGAGAGAGAAGTCTGTGTGTCATAAGTGAAGCAGGTTCTGCCTGTGAATTGCTTGAGAATAAAATATATTTCATAGACACGTATCCTTGAACAACATGCAACACTCGGTAACCAATAAAGAAATACCTACTAATAACAGTCAGCTGCGCTTTTGCCTCACTATAGGCGTCACTGCAGTAGTAAACTCCGGCCACAGATACATCAGCAGTTTTGATGATTAGATTGCTCACGTCTGCTTCAGGTGAGATATCTAACTCATAGGCATCATTGTATACATCTTTACCTACTGCAATCTTCCTTGTTTCATTATTGCCATACGATGCGAATCTCCAAGTTATCCAAACAGATCCACGATCTGAAGCACAGGTAAGTCTTACATTTTTTGTTCCTGTGAAAACGGTTTTATTCTGTGGGAGTGGATCTACCAGTGCACCAAGTGTTCCTATAAGAAATAAGACAGAAATACAGTTAGTTCTGTTAGTTCTACAGTTAGTTATTATTATTATTATTATTATTATTATTATTATTATTATTATTATTATTATTATTTATTATTATTATTATTATTATTATTAATATTATTATTATTCTAAACAAGATATCGAAGCAACTGACTTATGCATATATGCATGCATGCATGAGTGTATGTATGTATCTTACACTCCTATAATATTAGAAATCCATCCCTTGTCAGAACAATATTTGCCCGTACGAACTTCCGCAGGTTCTCGATCAGAGTGGCTGGTCCAGCAGCATGGACTGCCCTACCAAAAGATCTCCAGTCCATACCCAACTTAAACTTATTTTAAAAAAGGTGCACTCATGGTTAGTTGATCACTATGCTGATTCAAAATGCCTTGGTCTCTTTAAGGCTCACTGTCAAGATATTACCCTTGCATAACCTATCTATGTCTGTACCTCCTCTGTTTTTGTTGATAAGCTAGTTACATTCAGATAACTGCCTAAGATTGATACTAAAATATATGGTTTGCTGGATATGTGTTTTGTGTTTCTGTCTTTGTTGATAAGCTGGTTACATTCTGACAACTACGTAAGATTGATGCTAAAATATGTGGTTTGCTAGAAATGTGGCATTACTGTTGCACTGTCAGTTTGTTTATGAACGGGTCGAGGTCGGTTGCCACAGACTGCTGCCTATGTTGTAAATATACATAATGTCAAATTGTAATACGGCAACTGTTATTGTTTATTGTTTAACTAATCGCCATCCAATACTGAAACTGGTAATTAGGGGGCCCTACTTAGTGGGACCAAGGTCCCTTCTGGTCTCTCTATTGTAACCACTCGAAATACCTGTATGTAATATCATTCTGTGTAATACCTGTTTGGCTACAATAAAATGATGGCTATGGTTATGGTTATTTTCGTATGTATGTTTATTTGTATCTATGTTTGTATGACACTGTTTGTATGTAGGCCTATAGAAGGTTGTTTGTTAGCGTGTGTGTGTATGCATCTGTCTGTCTGTTAGTTCTAAACAAGATATCGAAACAACTGATTTATGCATATATGCATGCATGCATGCGTGTATGTATGTATTTTCGTATGTATGTTTATTTGTATCTATATAATGTATGACACTGTATGTCTCTCTGTCTGTCTCTCTCTCTCTCTATCATTTAATCAACATCTATCCATTTGAAGATGCTTGCTATAGAGAAACGAATTTTTGTAACTGCAATGGTAGACTGCTCCAGAAGGAAAGTATATACAAAGACAGCGCCTCTGAGTACGTTCCTTGAAGGGGCGCTATATAAATGCTCGGAATGAATGAATGAATGAATGAATGAATGAATGAATGAATGAATGAATGTGTGTAGGCGAGATTGGCTCGAGTTAAGGTGCGAAGTGCGGCACCTGCAATTCTCCACGGTTAACACAGCGCAACCATCGCCAACCAGGTGGTATTGAGACTGGAACACGATGTTCCTTGAGACTGGAACACAATGTTCCTTGAGACTGGAACACGATGTTCCTTGAAACTAGAACACGATGTTCCTGAAACTGGAACACGATGTTCCTTGAGACTGGAACACGATGTTCCTTGAGGCTGGAACATGATGTTCCTTGAGACTGGAACACGATGTTCCTTGAGACTGGAACACGATGTTCCTTGAGACTGGAACACGATGTTCCTTGAAACTAGAACACGATGTTCCTTGTTGAGACACGTCTTGGCACAACGATCTTAAAAAAATTCGACTCGGCAACAGGTTGTCATTGTAGCGTCTGTCGCATTTATTGCGACAGATGCGAATTCTTCGTCTTATTTGCTACGATTCGGGCGACGATGTTTAGAACGAATTGAACCTGCATCTTAACTCGAGCAGAATTGTTCCTTTCCGTGATTTCTATGACTCTTTATAGCTAGCACTGGCTTTATTCGCAGCATCACCGCTTGTAGCCTAAATGTCTACGTATTACTTGCATTGGTGTGAATTGCCAATGTTTTAAAAATAATTTTCAAAAAGAACTTTATAATAATCCTACCGGAAATCAAAAAGTAGAAAGACAGCAATATACATTTTGTCAGCAAGAGATCCATTTTCATATTTAAAATGAAATAATGACGAAATTCAAACTAAATTCTGCCCGTCTTTCACGGAACCGTCTACACTTCTTGAACTCTTCTCCTAAGTCTACTTGAACAGCGAATCGCTCAATGGTGAACTTCCAAAATATAGACCTACAAGCCGGAGATGTCGGCTAATCTTCGTTGCTAATCTTCGTCCAATGAGCGACAGCCTTGAGTGGGTCCTGCTACGCGGATCAACACGCCGTACTTTCGGCTGCCAACAAAAAGAATTAACTGGGTTAAAGAGCGGTCAAATACACGACCAGTTCGATTACTCTTTACAATCTGGTCCGTGGAATATACATGTAGGGGCTTTTTGAGTAGAACATTGGGAGACATTGACGAACGAAACCCTTTAACCCAGTTTTAGTTTCTTAGAGCCTGAGGGATTCTTTCTACCTCGGGCGGAACAAAAATAGCAACAGTAATAAGAAGAATTATAATAATAATAATAATAATAATGTTAATAATAATAATGTTAATAATAATAATAATAATAATAATAATAATAATAATAATAATAATAATAATAATAATAATAATAATAATAATAATAATAATAATATTATTATTATTATTATTATTATAATAATAATAATAATAATAATAATAATAATAATAATAATAATAATAATAATAATAATAATAATAATAATAATAATAATAATTTCAATTATTTCAATTGTAACACCAAGTAAAGAATCGAATGTTTGCGTACTCCAGCAAAGTTCAAATCAAAAGCAACAGTTAATTGTTAGGGGTAACAACTAAAAGCCTTTTTAAGCAAAGGTGATAGCTGGTATTAGATTCGTAGGTAGATAAATTTTAAAATTGATATACAATTTTAAGCATGTAATAAATCACCAGAAAAATAAAATCACTATTAGAGTCTTAATGCGAGCTGTTGGCTTGTTTCAACAAAAACAGATTTGCAAAATGTGGTTTCATATTCTATCAATTTCGAGTACCACCTGGCGATATCTGGCGCTCCACTAATGGTATGCGTACCAATGTTTGAAAATCGCTGATTATCTAACCCATAAATTCATTGAATTATTAGCAGGGTCGAGACCATACGGTCTCTGCTGAATAAAGTGCACATTTATATGCGCCAGTAATGTACGTCTGTTCAAAGTGTCATTGGTTCATCCACACGCTAGATTGTCGACAGATTTTGCACACGATTCGAATACTAAATTGATATTTTACACAGGAACGTAGGTTGACGGCGGACAAGGTTTCAAATTGCGTTACGACAGAGACAGAGACAGAGACAGAGACAGACTATTATAACAGAGGTG